>UNPT01000460.1:0-38027 GCA_900536445.1 Hymenoscyphus occultus
CTGCGTACCCGAATCTTCGGAGGACCGGCATAGAGCCTAGGCTGGGAGAGAAAAGAGGCTGTATATAGAGCATAAAGAGAATAGGAGAGATAGGTGATCCCTGAGGGAGCCCGCACTTAAGCGGGGTTAATGTATCTGGTTATAGTTGTAATATATATCATTTTGTGTTAGGTGATGGTGAGGGCACAGCCATAGGCTAGGGACGGCAAGAGGCTAGTGAAGTACGTTATTTAAGCTTAGCGTAGGACAGATCTCAATAGACACGCCTTCTAACCCCTTCTACTGCTAGAGCAGATTAGTAACTACGCTGGTCATACCTATGTAGTAGAACTTCTGCCTGAAAGAAGTCATCAAGACTAACACAATTAGCCAAAGCACGGATTTTATTAGCGGCTAACTCTACTAGCTTAATGGATTCGGCAATTCTGTAGGGCTTTAACGGGTTTAGTTAGCGGCTGATTCTGCCGGCCCCTGACACGTGATCTCGCTTATACTATCAATCATAGTGCTTGGTGAGTAGTAGGGATAGATGAGAGAAGGCACTAGTCCTATGGAACGGATCAGTTATAAATCTTCTGAGCTAGCATTAGTTATCATGGTCTTGGATAGCTTGTATAGGAGGTATTAACTTTATCGGTGATCTATTTAGAAAATTAGAAAATTACAGGTATATTGTCAAGGTAGAGTATTGATTATATTGTCCGCAAGGAGAGAAGGAGAGAACTCCTCGCGGTGGAACTAACTAAATAACTACAAAATACCCCTATTCACTTAAGCGAGGGTTTAACACGTGCAAATCCATTCACTGCAAAACTCGAAATCGAACCTTTACATATATCAAGTTTGATAACGGGGTTACAAAAGCTCTAACAACCGATATATAGGAGTTTGAACAAGGTTGCCGCTTAGGGGCAGAGTAGACAGAGTTTAAGACGACACGTCGCTAGATATTAGATTTACTTAGGTATAATATAGGATGGCTTAGCTTTGATATAGAAGATAGAAAGGAACTTCGTAGGGAACGAGCCGTTGTTGTTCTACGGAAGACAAGTGTGATGGATCGGAAATACCCGAGGGTTTAGAGTGAATATAAGGTTGATTTGTCAGATTAAGATTGCGTGCTCGACAAGTCTAATTTAGCTTGTAGTATTTAGATCGCTCTCTTTCGAGCTCTCTTTACTACTTTGTAGTGTGACAACATGAACCTGGGGCTACAGCACAAAGTGTTCAAGAGTAGAATTGAGATTTCAAAGCTACGGAAGGAAGAGAGTGTGAGGGACTCAGAGCTATATATACTGACTAGTATAGACTGTCATCTTACTCTCGTAAGCGTAACCTCGCATCTACACGCTCTCCCTACATTCTAATCTCCGAATATCTTCGTGACTGTGAGGTTCGTCACATGTAGACAATCAAAGCATTTTGCAAAGACCTCGTCTTGCCCTTTTACAACAAGTAAGGGTAAGTTAATAAGGCTAGGAGCGAAGACAGGTCAGAGGACGAAATCTTTCATATCTTACTTATAAAACAGAATAAGGGAGAAGGAAACAAGTATAAATAGGTGTAACAGTTCTGGTTCCACATCTGCCACGTGAACTCTCACCGCCTAGCAGAATCCTGTATATTAGCATCGTCTAGAGCTGTCTTAGCTCTTTACCTTAGTATTCTAAGAATGGATTAGTTCCACCATTACACGTCGTTCTGCTCCGTTATAATAGGTTAGAGTTAGAATAGTTTAGCAAGTTTACTTAATATAGTAGCACCTTAATGTCTATATTATTTGAAAATATGTTTTTTAAGTGCTAGAATTTAGGAGGTTTAGATTACGTGTTATTATCACAAGTTACTTAATTATTGTGAAGGTTCGATTTCGAGTTTTATAGTGAATGGATTCGCTTGAGTGAATAGGAGTATTCGGTATTCCGTAGCTATTTAGTTAGTTCCACCGCGAGGAGTTCTCTCCTTCTCTCCTTGCGGACAATCTAATTAATACCCCACCCTGACAATTATAGATATTATTATAGCGAAAGATAAATGGTATTAGGAGCTCTATACTTCTAGCCTAACGGATAATAATTTCTAGCTACTGCCTAGCTATAGAATAGTAATAATATAGTGTAATATATAATTGCCTATTCATTACTTTTAATAAACAATACGTTGTACAATTATATAAAATCGCTTTGAAACTAAGAGAATCAGGGAGAGCTAATTAAACTATAGGCTTACTTAACAAACCCTAATATTAATAGGCTCGTTGCGGGCAAGAGCAAATTAAAGAATACTTTTTAGGATCTCTTTAGGTATGTTCTCCAAGGGACAGAATGAGATTCATAATTTTTAGAGAAGTGGTTATTTGTAACGAATACTCAAACTAGCTAACTAAACTTGGCTAGGTGTTCGCTGGTTAGTATACTATAATAAGAAGAAGACTATCGGGTTGTTCACTTGGAAGTGAACTCGTTACTTGTATCAAAGATGTCAAACAAATATAACAAGATTGATAACCAAGTTGAGCACGAAGCTCCTATCTAATGGCAGACGTACTAGCCTTATATAGAACCTTCATACTCCAGATGTCGACTATGTCGACAGTCGAGAAGTCGATCTGCATATGTCACGTGACTATAACCAATGGAAATCCTTGGATCGCTTAACTACCCTAAGCGATCCCTATTTGCTATAAGAAACCTGGACGTGCCTGTCGAGGGTTGCGCCTCTTATTATGACAAGCATCACGTGAACACGTGATTCGTGACATTATTACAGAGTGCTGTAAATATAGACAGAGATGGCCAATCGGTGGTCGGTATAAGCGCCCAATCACCTGCTTCTGTTACCTAACCCGGGGATACATCGTGTGTAAAATGTAAAGATGAAAACTACGTTCCTATAGAACCGAACTCCGCTTTGCCATCCCTTTTTCCCTTAATACAGAGCGAGACCGGATGTAGACTTACAGCGTGGCTTAATTAAGCTTAGACTCGATTAGGCTGGATACGGCGCTGCTTGATTAGGCCTGGACCAGATAGAAGCCGCAAAGTGCAACGCTTGAATATGTGACGGTTCTGACCATCACGTGCCACTCGTATCACGTGGCGTCGCTTAGTGACCCACACCATGTATGTAGACTCGAGCTCCCTCGAGCTCCCCTCTTCTCTTCAGCTTAGAATCTTCGAATAGACAGTTCCGCAGTGCCAAACTTATACCTGGCGTAGTCGCGCATTCGTGCGCGGTCCATCAGCTGTGCGTGTCGTCACAAGTTATGTTAAAATAAGCCTTGTTTCTATAGTTTTTATTAATTGTAGTATATTTTTGTACTAAAAATAGTGTAATCATCGGTTCCTATTAGGTCGCTTACCCTTCTCGGCATGTGCAGGGATGGCTGGAGCTCCTGGTGGCAGCTAAGGGGATAGTATAGTAAAGTATAGAATAAACTGTAATATTTATAAACAGATTCGAGCTTTGCTAAGTTAGATATCATATACCTTGCGAGATGGTCTAAAATCATGGAAATCATTGTTCAATGGGGTATAGAAAGATTACGAACTCGTTTGGTTTGTCCATTTCATCTGAGTCACCTCACACGTGCACTTCGATATCCGGGAAGAGCATCTATACAATCAGATAAGATATTGATACATGGATTGAACCCACATCCAACTACGCGTGAGTAGTTAATGTTGCCTGAACGGGTGGAAGAAGTGTCTCGAATTGCTTGGATTGCCAATCACACACATATTTTCACCTTGGATGACTTCCAGCTTGTCACTGGAGGAGGGGTAATTTGATCACGAGTGAGGGGCAGTTAAGCTGGGTATGAGGTACCGAACACGGCCCGAGCGTTGGTTTCAAGTCTTCGACTGTTTACTTCGTACAACGACATCCCGTAGCTCACAATCTACAAGGCTCGCCCTGCTCTTGTTATCAGCTCTACGGAGACTTGGTTAGGGGCACCGTCCCATCCATGATCTGATTCATTCTCGCCACCCAAAGTTCCGAGTCTCAGTGATCCAGGAACAGTGGAACCAACAAATGGGGGTATCTCACGTGCGTCGCCCAATGCATTCGTCTTACACCGCCTCTTCCCCGCCTCTCACAAGCTCACGATTTACTGAGCCCGCCCCACAGGGTTCCTGATGAACGGATGAAGACGTTGCACGCGTCGCAGAGCGGGTCGAGCTGCTGGCAATTTCAAGTCTAATTGGAACAGCTGCAAGTATTGGGCGTTGTCGCAGCTTCATATTGCTTTGCTGTTCGCGCAGCAGGCGAGTTATCCACACCGCTAAGCTCCGGCTTCGCATGCCTTCCCCTTTCTTCTCCAGACTCAATCAATTTCAAGGCGAGGAGCTCTCATATCTCGTGCAAGGCTCAGCAAATCAGCGGGGTAATAAGTACCCCACTAATGAGTTGCTTCACAAGATGTACGAATAGAGCAAGTAGGTGCTTCTGACTTGGTGCACATCTAAAGGCAATAGTAGAGGTATTCAAGGATGGGTAAATGCATTGGTTCCCTTTGGGTGTCCGACTTGGCAGTGCTTCAAGGCTGGCGAAGAGCTGGCAAGGTATTCCCGTGCTAAGACAGATGCATGTGTTGTTAAGGATATTAATTTGATACAAGAAAGAGGGGTCTCGCTATACAGATTGCTCGTTATATATGACTACCCCTCCATCCATTCCTTTCATCCTCACATTTTTTTGATATCTTTTTGCTTACTCTTCGCACAATTCTTCGACTACACTCCGCTTGACTTCAATATCAATACTGAAACTTGTAAATCCAATTTCATATCAAATACTCACCTCATACCTTCAAAATGGCGGCAGCAGTTATGTCTATGCCAGCAGTTCAGGGACTTTCTTTGGATGGTGGGGTTATGGCCCCATCACCAGTTTCCCAAAACTCGAGTCGCCATGGAAGAAGTAAAAATACAGGTAGTGTTGTCAAGAAGGGGCGAGGACGAGGATACAGTGTTCACGAAGGACGAGAGACAGCCATCTCCAAGGCCCTCACCTGGGTTTTGAAGAGAACCATCCAAGAGGGAGAACCTCAAGAGGAGGGTACTGAGAAATTGGTAGCAGATGCAGAAGGCTGGGTAGACTGCGAAGAAGTTGTAAGTCGATTCCCCCATCTTAAATATCAACAGAAGTCACTAACAACATACTTCTTCCAGCTCCAGAAGCCAAATCTCGTAGAGCTCGAAGTCAAATTCGAAGAACTACACACCGTCGTCACATCCCCAAAATCCCGCTTCGCTGTAAAGCTAAAGCCTGAATACGAAAAGGACGATGAGGAGGAATCCAACGCACCCGACTATCTAATTCGAATGGTCGCTTCGGCTGCCCCAACCACCACTCCATCCGCCACACCCGAAAAAAAGTTAACTTCCCTCACATCCGAAACCGAAGACCTTCCAGATTTCATCGTCTACGAGACCTCATACGCCAACTACCCCCTCATATTGGCCTCTGGCGGAATCAAAAAGGCAGGCGGCCAAGCCCTCCTTCAGTTCTCTACCATTAAAGTAGACGAGGACGGAACTGAGGTACGATCTGCGAGTGGTGCCGATGTGTCAATCCACATTGATCTTCGAGCCGTCATGGAAGCTGAGCCCAAGATTCTTTGGGCTCGAACGGAGACTGGAAATGTCGTTACCGAAGCCGGACCAACCTCCACCATCGACAAGAAATACTGGAAGAAAGCCGTTGGACGACGAGCCGATATCGGTCTTCTATATGAGGATGGTGTTGTCAAGAAGGAAGTTCCCATCGGATTGAGAGGCAAAGGAACCAAGGGAAAGAAGGGATTGAAGGGAAAGGGAGCCAGTGCTAATATGAAGGAGATGAAGGCCACTAGCGATGATGACTCTGCTAGTGATGAGTAGGTGTTTTGTGAAGGAATTCTTGTATACGCTGGTTGGATCTTTTGGATGGATACCCCCCAACCGTTTTCTTCTTTTGTTGACTTGTTAGCTACTTTTCTTTTTAGATATACAGATAAACATACAAATGGATAAGGGATAGAAGCGGTCCTTGCATAGCATAAGTAGCATAGCATAGCATAAACGAGCTTGATTTGTACTTATCGATGATTAACGATTTACATTGTTGAAGTGAGTCATTTCGAATTCTACAAGTTGAAACTCTCTCAGAGTGGGCAATGATTCGATACCTTCCCCGATTTTATACCAATGCATCGATCTAGCAATCGAATTCTTATTAATTAGGATAAATGGCCAAATCAACTTTAGATTGATAGTATTTAGTGAACCTGTCTGTATGTTATTCAGTTAAATATTATTGTTCAAGGAGAACAGGTAAACGACCTGAAAAAGATCTTTGCTTAGAGATATGTGTAGAGCAAACCCTACACCTGTTCTTTTCAATCGCCCCTCGCAGAGCCGTATAGAAGCTCTATGTCTCTGACGGGTAAGTCTGGTTTCCACATGGAAATTATGGCTGACCCAATTGAACAAGAATATGACGGCCATTAAATAAAGAGATATTTGCTAATTTTCTCGGCCAGAACTAGATGGTCGAAATAACAAATTATAGCCTGAATCCGAACATATTAAACATTCCACTGAGGCCAGAGGCATTCTGCGCTGGTTGCGACTATACTGTACCCTTACAAAGCGATGGTAAAAACATTAGACCACACTTTAAACAGCACGAGTGCCCTATATTTCAGATCACGAAACCGGTTTTTTCACTTCAAACCTACCAAGCAGCTATTTTGAAGTCAAGAGGGATATTTTTACAGAAGTTATTCAATTTACGGTGAAGCTACTTGAATGAGGCACCATAAACCCCCCCACACACTAGCCAAAGAGTATTCTCAAATATAAAATATACTCAGGTCATAGTCGTTCAAGGCTGGAAGAATTTGTGTAGATATTTGAGCTTATCACATATTGTTCTCACCGAATCGTTCATGACTAAGAACAAAAAAACGGGCTATTATAAACACCCAAGAAACAAATTCATTGCTAAGAGGGGCCTATGTAAAGATACTTAGGGATGATGTTCTGGCTAGAAAAACCCACTTCTTATTCATGAACTGCATTTACCACTGAGAAGGTAATGCGTAAGTCATAAAAGCTTAGCCCTTTCCATAGGAGGAGAAGTGGAGAAGGGAGGTGTGTAGTTGCAAAAATCCCTACGCCTAACTGGCTGCCCAGTTTTTGAAGTTTCCAGTGAAGGGAGAAAAATGTCTGGTGGATGAAAATGATACTTTAATTGGGTATCAAGAAACGGGAAATCAGAGTACAAGTGAGACGAACAATAAGTTGCACCTGAAAAAATGTCTCCTGTTTTATGGGAATAACATGTAAATCTTTAAAATGGTATCAATCCAAAAGAAAGATTCCCAACGTATTCACACAAGAGATTTCGATATGGATAGTCTTCTTCACAACACTAAGGACATCTAAAAAAGGTGTTTCCACATTGTACGTCATAATTATGGTTGTCCTGGCCCTCCGCATTTATCAAAACCCAACTGATAGGTACCCAGGACAATAAAAATGGGAACACTCTGCATAACTGGACTCAGATACCCATCCCACGAGAGCCACTTGAGATGGAAACGAAAGAACAATGACGGTTTCACTTCAATAATATGAGGTCTTATTTGGTGTCCAAGACATACTATTGACACTCAAAAAGGCCCAGAATATCAACATTTGCAAGCGTCTAGCAGTGGGAAGTACTAGGAGGTATACAACCTCGAAGCCACAAATTCTAAAAACAAGGAGATTCTAGATTTCGTACCCAAGTACCATCACATCTTATCAGGTGACCGAGGAGGCAAGTACGGCAGGGGAAAAGACACCCCAAACATCTACTTGGTTGCTTTAGAATTATCAAATCCACGCTACAAGATGTGATCCCCAAAATTGACAAACGAGTATCTGGTTTCGAAAATAGTGTTCTAGGTGTGGAGGCGGGTAGAAGAGCTGGCATGACAGTGGTATAGGTCCCTCAATATAGATTGTTTGCTAGATGAAGAGAGAAGGGAAAGGCTATACTTGCTGGAAGAACAGGTCTGCATACTGTAATATCGGAAATAAAGAGAAACTTGGTGAGCTCGATGATATTTTCCATATTAGAGGGGTTCTTCAAGAAATATGGGATCGAACTTCCGAAGTGAGTCTAACGCAAAGTTCTCCATGATCATCGTCACGTATCTGATGTGTCGTATCACATGTCATATTCGTCTACCCAGCGTAGCAGGTTAAGCGAAGGGGATTTCAAAGGCGGCTTCATTTAAAAACGATACGGGAACAAATAACAAGCCATATATAGCGCATGAACGACCGTTTTCTGAGATTGAATCTTGTGAATTGCAGATACAAAGAATATGACAGGGCGAATTATAAGGAAGACAACGAAAAACATCAGTACTGATCCTTGTTCAACCTAAATTGTGTGCCAGGTGACTTCAAGTTTTAATATTCGAATGTTCCAGCCTTAAATCCTAGAAGCCTGAAAGCCAATAGAGGACGACAGTGATTGCAAAATGACAACTGTAGTCTGCGAGGTTTCCGGAAATAGGCTGTTGAACCCAGATGTCAACAAATCATATTTCAGCAAACCTGCGTCTTTCCAATGACCAAAAGCATGAGTCCAACAGACTTAGCACTAAATTCTCATGACATGAAAACACATTGACGCCGGATTTTGAGAGTGCAGTCTCCAGGCGCTTTCCCTGCTTCAACCCTTCTCGTTTTATTAAAATGATATCAAGTTTGTCAAGCAAAGGCGTTCCCTCGTACTCCCGATCAATCACGAGTTTCTGCGCCACTGGTATATGCTTGTTCCCTATTATTGTAGCTCAATGAATCTCCTTCGTAGCACAATAAACTGTTGGATTTAACGTTGCTTGATACCAACTTACAAGGATTTGGAATCTTGCAGCCTCAACCACGTTGTATTCAGCTGAAATATGCAAACAAATGGAACGAGAAGGAATGTTGGTAGAATTTCCCTCCAATGAAAAGCGTGATAAAACCAACAATTCTTTAATTGATTGGAGTCGTCACGCCACATGGCCCGCTATGTTGGAGATCAACCTCCTGTAGAATTTAAATCTCAGCCGCTGAAGTTGTATCGTCGTGTTCCTGAAGTACACGAGCTCAAGTATCTACAGTAACCGGATAGCTGGATTTGTGGCATTCAGACATATGAGCAAACAGTGATAACGACAGGTATCATGTATGCTTACGGACGTTGAATCGGAGCGAAAAGGCGGAGAAAGTGACAAGGCGGGTGTCTTATTGGCTCTTAGATGGCGCCAAAGTGGACGCTCAGATTTTCCGAATGTGATGAAATGTGGAAGGGCGGGAGTGTCAACATTTTAAGCCACTGGTATGGCGCATTCAAGCGACCTGGGCGTTGGTTTGCCTCGATTGATCTTGTATGTTGGAGAGCCAAGATTAGAGGGCTCCCGCTCTTACCGCTTACTCTCTTAGCGCGGTTGGAAACAGGGGGCGAGGTCACGTGATAATGTGACAACTCCCGCTTCTTTCCCATCCTTGTTTAGCTGAGTTGGGTGCCTCGCCTCGCTTCAGCCGCGATCCAAGGTTCCTTTTTCTCATGTCTAGTCTTTCCGATTTTACATGTCAATTACACTCCTTCTCAATGCCGTATTATGCAGTTTGCCCTATGTTTCTTCACTTCTGTCGATAGGAAGTATCTCATCTATTGTTTGTATGAATTGCAATCTCTCCTTACGTCTGTATCATCATGGGTTCCTACGACGAATTTTCCCGATCATCGAGCCCAGCAGTCTGGTTGAGCCTGGCGCCCAACTTCATCCAGGGTCATTTAATGCCTTTGCATGTCCAATTGACCATGGAGCCTCATGCGCTTTCCTGCGTATCTCTTGGCCGATCGAACTCGTTCGAGCCAGTTGACCTGGCTCTCACATCCTCGAACCATCGTAAGTATCTGATATCGCCCACTTCCTGAATTTTCTCTCTACCTCCCCCACCGCCCATTTCCTTTTATTTTGCGCCTTCCCCTTCTCTTATTCCTATCAAATAATATCTTTTCTTCCTCAACCTCGTACTCGTTGCTTTCTTTGGCCCCAAAATCTTTACCGACAATCCTTCACTTCAAAATTCGTTCCCATCTGTTCGCACAACCGTAGCATGAATGGCTTCTGAAGCTCGCGAGGAAGCGTCCCCAGTTGGAGAACAGGATAAGCCAAAGAAAAAGATACGCTGGGTACGCACCGGCTGCAGAAATTGTCGCAACAGGAGAAATAAATGCGATGAGAACAAACCAGGTTGCGATAACTGCAGAAAAGTCTCAGCATTTTGTCCTGGATTACTCAAAAAACAGACGTGGGAAAGAACTCCAGCTGGGGTGAAAGCTCTGGCATCGAAAGGAGCTTCTTCTAATCGGACCCCTCCGCGAATCCAACCAATCCTCCAACATCCCTCTCCAGCCTCCTCTTTCGACTTCAGCGATCTGGGATCTGAGTGGGATATGCTTCCTTATTCGCCTGTCAACAATATGGTAGTTTTAGATACTTGTGCACCTCAATATTGCCAGTCTTACAATCACGAAAGTTACATTCCTTATCAATTGCCATGTCTCATTGCTGGGATCGAAACCGATTTGCACAAAGAATTGTACCTTCATTTCACAGAGGTCACTTCTCGACTTCTCGCAACCACCACCACTGACACGAACCTTTTTATGGAGATTGTTATTTCGTTGGCTCTTTCGAGCAGAACAGTAATGGTTGCTCTTTTGAGCTTGGCTGGATCACATTTACTACGAATCATTCATCCCGGGAACAGGCAAGACGTTGTTTTGGAAACCAGACGGCTCCACAAGGAAGCGATAGAAACACAGTATACTACCATGGCAATACTCAAGAACATGCAACTAAATTCGGACACTCGCTTACTTCATTACCAAGAGAGTTTCTTCACCACTTTTCTCCTGCTTTGCCTGTATGAAACTTGCCAGGGCTCCGAGATTAACTTATCGCTCGAGTATCTCAATCGAGCGAGGGAGATTTTGATTATAGGCTCACAGTTAGAAACGGTCCAGGATGATGGCCGTGAGACCTATTTGACGAGCATTAACCCGATTTTATTGGATTTCTTTCTTTATCACGATTCTCTAGCAATCGTGACATCGCCAAATCGGATCTCTCCAAAACCTCGTATTCGAGGTCTTGCCATGTCTCCAATGGGATCATACACGACAGATTTGTTGGAAGAATTCGGTGGATTTGCCTTCGAAATCTCTTCGCTGTATGCTCGATCAGTCTCAAGCATTGGTAGCTCAGTTGCTACCGTAAGCAGCATGGCCTTAAACATCGAGCAAAATCTCAACAACTGGCGACCAAAAGTCCCTTTCGAATACTCCCAAATAGCAGAACTCTACCGGGTGGCTCTCTTTCTCTGGTTGAAATCCATCGTCACCGCCTCACAATTCCAAGATCCCGCAACCCTCGCTCTCATTTCGGAAGGCATCTCCCTCGTTACGGAGGCGATAAACAACAACGAGGGAGTTTTATCCCATCTCCTCTTCCCGCTCTTCGTCCTAGGAGCAGTTTCCGCCTCCGAAACCGACCGTCTTCGCATCACCACCCAATTCCAACGGGTGCGTGCTTGGAGTAGCTTTGGCAACATCGATGTTACTGAGAGCGTTGTGCGAAGAATGTGGCAAGATCACGATCGCGGACTTCCACGCTCATGGGACTGGGTTAGACAGCTTGAGGCTCAAAATATGAGTCTCCTCGTATCGTAGATATTCCTACACCACGCCCTGTCTGACCCACTTCCATTACCTCATCACTTTTTTTTTACGTTTTTGGGGGAGTCTGACCTTTCAGCTTAAAATGTGGAATGTTTCCATCTTTCCCTGATATTTAGTTATATACGTTTAGAGTCATTTCTCTTTGGGGATTTGCGTTCTACGTTGCGCCATAGAGTTTAAATCTTTGGTGGTCTTTCTTTGTCATTGGGTTCATGTTAGCAGAGTCAAATGTTATTACGTCTTTCTAAGCCAGGTTGTTTGTGATCTGGCTATGGTTTCTTGGATAGTATCTTTAAAGGTCTCTCCACACACGTTCGAGTCGTATCAGACGAAAAACTGTCATTGAATTATGGTTATATTCTTACTCACAATATTGGCTCAACTTCTTGGATGGACAGAAATTGATTTCATGTCTCAGAAAAGTACTTTTCTTATTCTGTCTTTAACTACTTTTACAATAAAGAATCACTATTCTGCCAACAATAATCTGCCCACCACCTGGGGAAAGTCAACTTTGCATGCTTCTTTCATAGTATCAGCGGCACAAGGTAACCTGTAATTTTAATGTTGCCTATAGTATTTACATTATTACCAATGGCAGTAGTCGGCCATCTATCTCAAACCAACCTCCCACATCCTCCCAGAAACCCTCCACCAACCAACCAACTCCTCATTATATCTCATCTTACTTTCACCACTAACAGAACAAACAGAAGATCCTCGTCCCAAAGGCTCATCCTCCGGAAACAATTCGGAGATATCTCGCTGACGCCGCACACACTCTTAACTTCTCCAGGCTTCATTACTCAGGACACACCTACACCCCAATCCCCCACACAAAGAAACATTTCAGTAAACGAAAAAAATGTAAGATGACATGCCAATCACAAAAAGCACATGAAGCAACCACCAGTCAGACCTAATACCTTCGTCTCAGTATCCAAAAAATCCTCTATCAACAGAAAACAAACATGGTTACCACACTCAACAACCTTGAACACTCCCCCCCGCTTACTGTACAAACCAACATCCCCTTCCCTTAAATTCCCAAATCCCAAGCTTAATCCGTCCCAGACGCCAGACCAACAACATAATCTATCCTCGTGTAGGAAACAGACCCAGGACACCAGGGATCCAGGGGATACATCGAGTATTGGGCAGGGCAGGTTACAAGACCTTTCCTTTTTAAGTTAGATTTATAGTAACGTTCTATGCGTGGCAGCACGTTTTCTCGTGTACCTCCGAGACGGCAAGGAGAGATTATATGTCTGATTCTTAATAGATCTCACCACCCGTCCCCCTAACTACACGATCCACGGTGACGTCAAAAGGTCTGGAAAGAATACCCCAAGACACATCCCATACCCATCCCCATAACAAAATATCACAAACCCACATCCACATCTCAATCCCTCCACCCCCCTCTTCCCCCTCTTCCCCCTCCCCCTAATCCCTAGCCCCCCTCCACATAACACCATGCCCCACCATCCCCAAACCCCTCCCATTAACATAACCCCCCAGCTCAATCTCCATCCTCCTCACCTCCAAGAACCCAAACCGCTCATAGAGTCCCTTTCCCTCGGGACTGGCGCCTAGGACGCATTGCAAGTGCAGTCTGTCGACTTCTTCGAGGCCTTGTTGGAGGAGTCGGGTGCCGATGCCGAGGCGTTGGTAGGCGGGGTGAATGATGAGTGTGTGGAGTTCTGTTTGGGTGGGTGAGTATTGAGAGGAAGGGAATGGGAGGAAAAGGGGGAAAGGGTGGGGGATATACTAGCGTAGGGTTTTTCATGAGTACATTCCCCCATCCACTCATCAGCCTTCCCAAAAATATCTTCACAGAACTTGATATCGGCTGAGATTCCCCAACCTATCTCCTCCTCCTCTTCCTCTCCATCCCCTTCTCCATCCCCCTTTCCCTCTCCCTCCCCATCTCCTCCCCCATCAAAACTCCACCCACACCACCCAACAATCTCCTCTTGCCTCTCCCCCTCCCCAACAACCGCCTTCCAACCCCTCATCCACCTCCCCCCTCCCTCTTTCTCCCTACTAACACGAAAAGACCTCTCCAACCCCCTCACACGAAGCGCAAGGTTCTCCGCGGAATCCTTGAGAGGTCCGAAGGCGGTTATGGAGAAGGGGTCGTGTTTGAAGACGAGGGATTCGAGATGGGCGAGGGAGGGGAGGTCTTGGGGGAGGATTGGGAGGAGGGTGATGGTTGGGTTGAGCTTTGGGTTTGGGGTTGGGGGTGGATTTGGAAGGGAGGGGGGAGGTGGTGGGGTTGTGGACATGGTTTGAGTTTGGAAGTAGGTTGTTAATGAGGTTGTTGAGTTTTATTGTGGTGTTTGTTGAAGGTTGTTTGGTTGATGGCTTCTTTGAAATGTCGTTTAGAAACTCCTTAGGGCTCATTTATAGAGATGCGTTTGTTTCTACTGCGTTTTTTGAAAAACATTGAGGACTAATATAGTTCACAAGATGAGCTGAAGCGGAGGTACAGAATGTGGCTTGGCTTATGCCGCGTGAGTCACTTGCCGCATTTTAAACAATTTCTGTAAAGTAGAGAAACATAATATGCTGGGAAGGTAAATTGGCCTAGAGATGAGAAAGTCGGAGTATGGGCAGATTACGAGCGATGATATTCTAGTATGGTAGATGGTTATGAGGTTATTCGCCGAGAATGTCTCGCTTCTCCTTGCCCCACATCCAAGAAACAAAAGGGGGGAGTTCTTATTTTGCTAGAATCTTGATAGCGGTGATAGGTACAATAGCTAAATAGCTCCTGATAATTCAAGCCATGGGTATCTCATCTCAATCATCTTATCATAATGTCATGCCATGCATCTGATCATCCATCTCCTAATACCTTCCAATTAACACCCACTCCCCATTTACATCCCTCAACCACAGCTTCCCACACTGGTCCCTTGATACCTACCATCTTCCCCTTCTCAATTGCCTCCCCTCTTTGCAAACCAGTCGTTTGTCCCTCTCCTGCAAGAATAACTTGCACAAAACCTAAATGATCGACCACATGAGCTGATCCCGTTTCATTACTCACATTCTGCATTTGTCGGCCCCGAATCATGGTCATTCCAGCTCGTGAACTACCACTGATTTCATCAACCAGAATCTGGACTAACCAACCTCCTTCTCGGGATGTATGGGAAGGAGTAGCTTCAATGTTGAATAGCCAGCCTTGAAGTTCGGATGCTAGACCTCCTGGTATGTATTTCATTCCTTTCCTATGTGGAGAGAATTGTTCAGGGAGCGGATCGCCTTGTGGTTGTCCCTGTTCTCCAGGATCTGGAGGTCGAAAGGGTGGTGGTTTTCGGAAAGCTGGGAGTGAGGGATTCGTGGGGAGAGGTGTGGATGGTGGTGCTAAGAAGCGTTGTGCTGAAGCTGGGAGTGCGCGATGGGCCGGACGAGGCGGTGGAGAGGAGAGAATAGCGGAAGTGAAGGAGTCGATGTTATTTAATTCATTTTGATCGTCATTCTCCTGAAAAGGAGAACTACTCGCAGAGAGCCGGCGACGTTTAGGACTTGGGGCTTCGATTGGAAATCCTTCTTCTTCTTCTATTGTGATACCACCGTATCCTACCTCTTCCGTATCTTCATCATCATTCTCGATGGAGGCTTGTAGACCATCGGATGAAGTATAGGTATCAATCGAGTCTTCCGCTTTCAAGACTCTCCTCCCTGGTGTCACGAAACGCGATGCCGATGGAGTGGGAGCAAAGCGTTCTTGAGTGGCGACAGGCCCCGGAGTGGCCGTTGGACGAGGAGTGGATGGCACATTGAATCGAGGGGTCGCATTAAACTGCGGGGTGCTGCTTGGGGGTCGAGCATTGCTGGATGATGGAGGAGGGAGAGGAGGGGCAGGTCGTGGTTTATATTCCTGAGTCAATGGCGTCTTCCGCGGCGGAGGATCTCTCTTGATCATGAATCGCCGTGGCGAAGGAGTCTACGCAATCAATATATTTAGTATACTGGTGGGAAAAGAGAACATTCGCATGAATAAATTTCTTACCACCGGAGGCGGAGGCATTTGGAAGTCTTCATTTCTGGAGCTCTCGATCTAGATGTGCTGGATGCCCTGGACCGGCGCGAAGCTTCAAGGTTCTGGGGAGGTGCTCGTAGAGTACTGTGGGGGATGGTGACAGGGGTTGAGGGCGATCAGTGCATCAGCGTTTTTGAGCGACGCGATGAAACTACTCGTAAATTTATTTCGTCCAACATCAACACCACAACACGTTCCAGCAGGTGCAAGCGAATGCATGTTTCCGAAGTCCGAAGGACTCTTTTATTCTGACTACTGTCAGATGCCTTTGTCGGATGCATTTTATCGGCAATGCCATGTCAGCCGAGGGACAACTGACAACCTCCACTGAGGAAGTGCGAAGTCTGCGTATGCATAGCGCAGCCCAATGACGTCTGACTTGATGGGCTGCAGCAAATGACGATGCCCCTCACTCCCTCCTTCCCCCCACCGCCCTCCAGCATCTGGTAAGGATGCACTACGGAAATGTAGGAAGTGACTTCCAACTTCCAATTTTGATGTACCAAACTTGTTCCTTCTAACAAGTTCTTCTTTCCTTCTCGACACCCTCCCTCTATTCTACATATAACATATTATCTATGATCGTTGGATCTAAACGTTGACAAAGTCCACGAGTCTCTGAGCTGGTCAGGCATTCACATCAAAATGCCCAATCCACCAAATCAGTTGGGGGGTGACAGTCCCTCTATCTTCCCTCTGGTATCTAAGAAACGGGAAATTGTACTATTTTCCTCCACTGCCATTGCCCTCTATGGCTACGATCAAGGTACTTGCCGTCCTTGCACTATGGTACACTCTCTCTAATAGGTCCAGGAATGATGTCTTTAATCAATACCAATTATTCATATCTTAAAACCATGGGAATTGCCGAAGAGTCTCCCATTGTCGGAATCATAGTATCAGTATACTATTTAGGCTGTGCTGCTGGAGCAGTGATTGCTTCCTGGTTGGCAGATAGAGAAGGCAGAAAACCATCCATTTTCACATGTCTCGCTACGACGGCCTTGGGGAATATCCTCATGTTCATATCTGGTCTATCTGGACTTTCAGCCGAGGCTTCGTCATCTTGGAATGGGCATGCGATCATTACCATGTTGCTCGGCCGTATTGTCATGGGTCTGGGAGTAGGAGGCATTGATGCGGTGATTCCTGTTTACAGCAGCGAACTCTCGTCGGACAAAGCAAGAGGAAGAGCATTAGCGCAGGAGTTCCAGATGAATATATTTGGTTTGTTGATGGCATATGCTATAAACCTAGGCATCACGATCGCATTGGGGAAAGAAAATCAATGGGCATGGAGAGTTCCCATCATTGTTATGCAAGCTTTCCCTATCTTGTTGATGTTGGTGATTAGTCGGCTTCCAGAGACACCCCGTTGGTTTTTTAGTAAGGATCGAAAAGATGATGCCAAAGATGCTTTGGAAGACATACATGGCAAAGAAACCGCGGCATCAAAATTTGCCGAGTTAGAGAAAGCCCAGGAGGAGGAGAGTAACGCAAAAGTCGGATACAATGATATGCTTATTCCAGGTGGATCGCAGTTCCATCCTTCCATGGTAACCGTCATGGGGCAGATAAACCAAGCACTTACAGGTTTGATACTCATTCTTTCTCTTGTAAATCTTCTTCTGACTTTACAAAACAGGTTACGGGGCTGTTTCCGTATACGGCCCTCAAATTTTCGAATTGTTGGGCTTCAACACCCGTCCAGCCGAGTATCTAACACTTGGAAACTACATTTCATACTTCCTGACCATGACCATTGCCTGGCTTACAATCGATGTGATCGGTCGTCGTAGACTCATGATATGGGGCTCAGCTGGTCTATCAGCCTCCTTCCTCTTGCTCACAATCTTTGGCGGTCTGGCTACTGTCTCTCGAATTCCAGATTTAGCAGTAGAGATCCCAGGAACTGCAATTCTCTTCATCGCAACAACAATTTTCGGTATCACCTGGCTCCCAACCGTCTGGCTTATCCCTACAGAGATTTACCCTTCCACAGCTCGCGCACAAGGTGCAGCCATCTCCGTAATTGTATGGGGATTCGCGAATTTTACCGTTACGTTACTTACACCCATTGGCTTTAACCAGTTGAAGTACTGGTTGTTTCTGGTGTTTGCCGTTACTAATGGGTTTGCGGGGTGGTGGACCAAGAGGTATTCTCCTGAGAGTGGAGGGAGGAGTTTCGAGGACAATCAGGGGTTCTTTGAGAGTGCGGCTAAGGAGGGTAGTTGGGTTGTTTCGAAAGTTGATGGGGGGAGGTTCAAGCGTATGGAGAGGAAGGCCGTTGAACAGGCGGAAGAAGAGGAGGGCATCAGAAGTCCACTTTTGGGGAGGAGGGAAAATTGAGGCCGTTGAGATTGGATTTAGTTTCCTTTGAGAATCAACAATATATAGCATATACCTAAACCTAAACCAGATATTATATAGGTAGACAGATAAATTGCGAAGAGATAGATTCATTATACTAGTTGCTGAATGAGAATTGGATTGCTTGAACTTCATGCCTGTCATCACAAGATTTGAATAAGACCTCTTACAATTTGATTCGCCGAATTCTTAACACTCATGTTCATCCAAATGATTGGATTTCCTCAAATGTACTCAGACAATCGATTCTTTCAGATCAAGTATCGCGAAAAACATTATGACCAATCACATCCAATCCACCCGACGCCGCCCCACTTTAACCACCCCAGTTCAACCTCCACCTGCCTTTACATCCATCCTCTCACTCAAACACTCTTATTAACATCAAACCCACAACAACACTTTAAAAATGCCACCAGAATCATCCTTCACACCCGCCCAACTAGGCTTCATAGCCATCTATAACCCCTCACTCGGCGATGAAGATTCACCCTCAGACCAGATAGTCTACTACCGTTCGCCCTCAAGTCGGTCCTGGTCGCCGAAGAAGAAAAGCCGAGATAGAGAAGAGAGGAAGAAAGAGAGGGAAGAAAGGGAAAGAGAGGAGAGGAATAAACAGCTTCGACGGGTTGGTCTTGCGCAGGGGATGATTGGGTTTGGAAGGACTTTTTCGGGGGGTGAGGCGGTGGAGAGTGTGGAGACCGAAAGGGGGAGGGTGATTGTTAGGGAGCTTGAGGAGGGGTGGTGGGTTTTGGTTGTGAGTTTTTTATTTATTTATTCTTTGTATTTTCTGGGGAAGGGGGAATGAAGAGGGTGATGCTAATTTCATGACCAGTCTATAAACTCGGAGATCTTGGTGAAATCCACCACTACTAATAGTACGTTCTCGAAAACCACCCCTGGAGCAGAAGTTGTAGAGTACTCGACCCGTGGTCTCAAACCTAATATTTCTCTACTTGGGGATTTGCTGCGTGCTCATTCGCTATTTTTATTGCATCATGGGTCTTCGATGGGTGAGATATTCGCGTCTATCAAACGCGAGGAGTTTAATGAGATGGTGACGAGGTATTGGGACTCTTTTGTTGCGAGTTGGGATTTTTCTATGCATGGGAATCCGGCGAATAGGTTGTATGATGGGATTAAGATTGCCGGATCTGGAGAGTTGGGCGTTGGTGTTGGGGAGGAAGAGAGCGGGAGTGGGGAGAGGGAGGTGTTGGAGGGGTTTCAACAGAGGCTGGAAGGGTTGGTTGATCTCATGGTTGGGAAATTTGGGAGTCCTAATACGGGTACTTGTTGTGAGGAGGAACAGGAAGAATCACAGCAGACAGGATCCTGGCTTGGTACTGGCAAAGATCCGGATGTTGAGGATGGTGTTATATTCATGGGAATTGGTGGGTTGTTGAGGAGTGGACTAAAAGATATCTCTTATTTGATGGAGGATCTATATCGATGGGGTGATCGAGCCTATGGAATCGAAGCCAAAGAGGCTCCTGACAAAGAGCTCAAGAACGAAGAGCCTTTGGCTTCCCTGATTTTGACGATAGATGGGAGGCAGTTCCGGGTGATCATTTATGCCAACAGACCATTTATATTCGCCTTCATCTTCAACCCAGAAGCAGAACCACCCACAAATCTCCAACTCGAGGCACTCATTAAACCTCTGATACGCTCTACGGCCCCCGAAGAGGCACCTTCAAAATGCAGCATTTCATGGGATTCAGATCTTTTGACTCTAAAATCAACTGTGCCCAACATACCAGATCTCGATTCGACCGGCTCACCCCGGTTACATGTCAAAGCCATTAATCTTCATATGCAGCTCATCAATACTTTCATTGCTACTAGAGGCACAGAAGAGGAGGAATGTGTGAGTAAAAGTAAAGATTGGGTTGCTACTTGGTCACGGGGTGAGAATTGGGACATTTCGGCTGTATCGGAAAAGGACAAGGTTTTAGATTTACATAACAATCCAAAATGAGATCCTGCGCTGCTTTGTATGAGAAACACGCCCTTCCAGGTACATTTAGAAAGATTTGGGTTTGTAAGTATACTTTGTCACGTGTAAGAAACATCCCACTCTGCCCAGGCGTGCTTATCCCTTTGTGGAATTCTGCCACCCACCCCACCTGAAGGCAAGGGTACCTTTCTACTTGAGCATGTCATCTCAAACGCCATCAACCCAGGACAAAAGCTCTCACTTTTGAGATCACGAACTTCTTTTGAACTATACAACCCGAAATTTACATCTCAAGAGCCTTCTTGCCACCACATCACCAAAAATGGCCTCTCAAAATGAAACGCGGGGTATCCGCATAGCAATCGATGTAAGTCCCTCACATCAGCTTTCCCCGTTTGTCATCCATTGAAAGACTTTTTCTATATCCCACCCTCACTCTCTAATTTTTCAAACTCTCAACCCCATTCTATCCTCAGACATCTATAACATGAAGTCTTCTCAAAAACACCAATACAAAAAAGTCAAAATGAATCAAATAATAATCGTGGTGCTAGCGCGGCGGGACCTTCACAGACTGCGTGGGAAACCCAGGCACGGGACTAATGGAAGACGACGTAATCATCAAACTCCTCTCGGAAGACCCATCAAATTACTCGGATGCACCCCTCGAGGGAATTCGTCGTCTCATGTCGCAATTTCTCAAACAGGATATACAGCGTGGTGAGCCGCTTGATACCACCAAGATTGAGAGCATACGGATGGGGACGACGGTTGCTACCAATGCTTTACTTGAACGTAAGGGTGAGAAGATTGTCATGGTTGTTACGAAGGGATTCAAGGATTGTTTGGAGATTGGAAATCAATCGAGACCGAAGATCTTTGATCTGAATATCAGGAAACCGGATGTGCTTTATGAGAGGGTTGTGGAGGTTGAGGAGAGGGTTACATTGGAGGATTATGCGGAGGATCCGGAGAGGATTGTTACGAAGATTGACTCTAATAGTGAAGACCCGGATTTAGTGAAAGGACTATCTTCGGAAGCTGTGAGGATTCTGAAGAGGCCTCGTGAGGAAACCATTCGGAAGCAACTCCAGGAAGTTTACGATGAGGGAATCAAAAGTATAGCTGTCTGTCTGATGCACGGTTATACATTCCCCGACCACGAAGCCCTTGTGGGAAAAATTGCAAGAGAAATCGGATTCAACCACGTTTCTCTGAGTCACGAGTTGATGCCTATGATCAAGTTAGTTCCAAGAGCTACTTCTGCATGCGCCGATGCATATCTCACTCCCGCTATCAAGAAATACATCGCGGGCTTCCAGAAAGGATTTGAAGGCGGCCTTGGCACGCGAAGTGTAAAGGAAGAGAAAGGTGCAAAGGGCGCCAGATGCGAGTTCATGCAGAGCGATGGTGGATTGGTGGATGTTGATAAGTTCTCGGGACTGAAGGCTATCCTTTCGGGACCTGCCGGGGGTGTAGTTGGTTATGCGCTCACTTCTTATGATGAAGAGACGAAAATTCCGGTTATTGGATTTGATATGGGTGGGACTTCTACGGGTATGTTTTCTAAGCCATGTCGTTGGGGTTTGGCGGTAAAAGGGGGTTGGGAAGCATAACCGGTGCTGACTTCGATAGATGTTTCACGATACGGTTCTGGAAGATATGAACATGTCTTTGAAACAACGACTGCTGGTGTTACTATTCAGTCGCCGCAACTGGATATCAATACTGTTGCTGCTGGTGGGGGATCTCGCTTATTTTTCAGAAATGGACTATTTGTTGTCGGACCTGAATCAGCCGGAGCCCACCCTGGTCCCGTAAGTTCGATCTGTCCAATCATAACACTCGGCCTTTCTCGTTTCGAAGACTTGGGCTCGCCCCACCCATATTGTCTACCCCTGTCTCATTGCTTACGACTTGTGAGGATTTATGCTAATTGAGAGGTTCCGTTACTTAGGCTTGCTACAGAAAAGGCGGACCAGCAACAGTAACCGATGCAAACTTGTTCCTTGGTCGATTGCTTCCCGATTTCTTCCCCAAAATCTTTGGCAAGAATGAAGACGAAGGTCTCGATGTTGCCGCCAGTGAAAAGCTTCTGACAGAGCTAACCGAGAAGATCAACCAAGAGAGCGGCAAAAACATGACTGCCGATGAAGTCGCGTACGGATTTCTGACAGTGGCTAATGAGACGATGACAAGACCAATTCGTTCCTTGACCGAAGCTAAAGGACATGATACTTCGAAGCATCGTTTAGCGACCTTTGGAGGTGCTGGTGGTCAACACGCCGTTGCCATTGCTGAGAGTTTAGGAATTCATCAGATACTTGTCCACCGATACTCTTCTGTACTTTCGGCGTATGGAATGGCACTAGCAGATGTTGTTGATGAACGACAAGAACCCGAATCCCAGATTTGGGTGGAAGAAGGTGAGGTCAAGGAATCCCTCAAGAAGAAAATTAGTGAGTTGAAGGAGAAGTCGAAAGTTGCTCTTGTGGACCAAGGGTTTGGAGAAAAGTCCATTGTCTATGAAGAGTATCTGAATATGAGATACCGGGGTACTGAGTCTGCTCTCATGATCGTCAAGCCAGATGAGGCGGAAGTCAAAGATGAATTTAATGGCGATGAATGGGCGTTTGGCAAGGCTTTTGTAAAGCAACATCAGCAGGAATTCGGTTTTACATTACCTGATCGAGACATCATTGTGGATGACGTACGAGTCCGAGGAATTGGAAAGAGCTTTGAAGGACTGAGCAAGACCATCGACAAGCAATTGAAAGAAATCAAGCCTCAAGACGTGCCTTCTGGCAGCAAGGAGTACGGTCGTTCCAAAGTCTACTTTAATGGCAAGCGACAGGATACTCCTATCTACAAGCTAGAAGACCTGGCTGTTGGTGACAAGATCAAAGGACCTGCAATTCTCGCGGATGGAACTCAAACTATTGTTGTTACTCCGAGTGCAACTGCGTTGATCATTGAAACACATGTTGTCATCAACATTGGAGAGAAAGACCTCAATGATACGTGAGTGGGCAAATGCAAAACTTTTGTTCCTGCTAATGATTTCAAGTTCCTCAAAACCAGACACTACCAAGGAAGTCGACCCTATCATGTTAAGTATATTTGCCCATAGATTCATGGCAATTGCCGAGCAAATGGGAAGAGCTCTACAAAAGACAAGTGTCAGTACAAACGTCAAAGAACGTCTCGACTACTCTTGCGCATTATTCGACTCCACGGGTGGCTTAGTTGCTAATGCACCGCATCTTCCCGTTCATTTGGGATCTATGTCAACTTGTGTAAAGCGACAAGCAGAAATCTGGAAAGGGAAGCTGGTCAAAGGGGATGTGATCGTTTCCAATCACCCAGAATATGGTGGAACGCATTTACCAGATATTACAGTCATCACTCCAGCATTTGACCCTTCAGGCAAAAACATTCTGTTTTACGTCGCTTCTAGAGCACATCATGCTGATATTGGTGGTATTCTTCCCGGAAGCATGCCCCCTCAATCACGGGAGCTGTATCAAGAAGGTGCCGCGATCAAATCCGAGAAACTCGTCAGTGCTGGAAGATTCAACGAGGAACGAATTACCGAACTACTATTGACGGAGCCTGCGAAGCATCAAGGATGTAGTGGAACAAGATGTCTTGCTGACAACATCTCTGATCTCAAGGCCCAAATATCAAGTAATATGAAGGGAATCAATCTGATTTCTACCCTGATCGAGGAATACGGTGAGGAAGTGGTGAACTTCTATATGGTCAACATCCAGAAGAATGCTGAGCTGAGTGTGCGGAATCTTCTGAAGGATGTTAGTAAGAGGTTTGAGGGTCAAGACCTCTCGGCTGTTGATTATATGGATGATGGAAGTCCGATTAAACTCAAAATCACAATTGATGCCGAGAAAGGAGAAGCGGTTTTTGATTTCGCTGGCACAGGCCCAGAAGTTTACGGTATGTGATAATTATCCCCTTCCCATTTAAGATATCTAAATACTCACTGGTGTTAGGAAACACGAACGCACCCCAAGCCGTAACATACAGTGCAATCATCTACTGCCTCCGCTGTCTGATTTCCGAGGACATCCCCTTAAACCAAGGCTGTCTTAAACCCATCAAAGTGCTCATCCCACCGAAATCCTTCCTCTCTCCCTCAGACAAAGCTGCCGTGGTAGGCGGTAATGTCCTTACATCCCAACGTGTAACAGACGTCATCCTCAAAGCATTCCAAGCCTGTGCTGCCTCACAGGGAGATTGCAACAACCTAACCTTCGGCTTCGGAGGCAATGTTACAGGCGAGGAAGCTACAAAGGGCTTTGGATATTACGAGACGATTGCGGGAGGTAGTGGTGCAGGACGGGACTGGGATGGCACGAATGGGGTACATACCCACATGACGAACACTCGCATCACCGACGCAGAAGTCTTCGAGAGGAGATACCCCGTCATCCTACGCGAGTTCTCCATCCGTGCTGGCTCCGGCGGAGCAGGTACGTACCGCGGTGGCGACGGCGTCATCCGCGACATCGAGTTCCGCATGCCCGAAACGCAGGTGTCCATCCTCAGCGAGCGACGGGTCTACCACCCTTACGGTCTTGAAGGCGGCGAGGACGCGCAATGCGGACTCAATCTCTGGGTCAGGAGGGTGGAGACGAGTAATCCTGAGCGATCGGATGCTATGTTGAATGGTGGGAGGCCTGTTGGCGAGGCGGTCTATGAGGAGAGGAGGATTAATCTTGGTGGTAAGAATACGGCGAAGATGTTGAAGGGGGAGAGGATTATTGTTTGTACGCCTGGTGGTGGGGGGTGGGGGAAGGTGGGGGAGGCGAGGGGAGGGGGGGAGAAGGTTGTTGATCCGAGAAGGGCGTGGAGGGGGGGGAGTCATGCTAATAGGGAGGAGACTGCTTTGCAGGCTTAGTGGGGGATTGTTTGGGGGATGGGTGTTGATGGCTTGAGAAGTTGAGAATGAAAATGCGAACTTGCTTTGAATACTGGAATGAGAGACGTAATTGTTTCTATGCTCTGGAGACATGATGCACAGTACAAGCCCCCTTATGCCTTCTAAGTATTATGATCCGAGATCTCTTTTGATCTTCTTTAATTTCATTTTTGTCAGTGGTGTTCCATTCTGAAATCTATCGCTCAATGAACGCATCTCAAGGCGAAATGGATAGACCATTATTTTCCCATGTAGTCTTGCTATACGTCTCCAAAATCACAGTCCATCGTATGGTGCTGCTTGAGTCAGCGAGTACATAGGTAATAGACTCGGACATAAAGGGATATCGGTAGCCTTTTGAGTATTCGTAAGAGGAAGAATTCCGTGCTTTTATTGCACAGGAAGCGTTCGGTACCTGGGATATCCCATTTTATATTAGTAAGGTGGTAGAATGTCCTACTATTTGGCTATAGTCTATTTGGAATTCTACTCTAGAATCTGATAAATGGCAGGATTTATAGTAAATAAGGATAAAGGCTTAGTAAGCTACTCGTATAGTGGGATGTATATCCTACCCTACTACTACTACATACCTTTAATACTACTACTATAGTATCTACTATATCGTTAGCTATACTTTTATAAGCTCTTTTGTCCTACCTATATTCCCCTTACTAGAAGGCTCGCCTAGCGATTTAAGAGGGTTTTAGACCTAGTTATCGCCCTACTCTATACTGTGACAGACGTGCTTCTGGACAGTCGGAACAAACAACACTCTATTCTTAGGACAATAGATGAGGAGAGAAGGAGAGCTCGAGAGAGCTGGGAACTAAATACAGGTCGTGTGCGCTAGTACTAGCGCGCCTCGCCGAGCGAGCATGTGACATCCAACCTTCGTGACCATAACCGTCACATATACTTTATTTCTACTAGATAGAGCCTTCGAATTAGTCTATAATATAGTCGAAGTCCGAGAGGTACTTGTTTGTCCTACCTATATTCCCCTCGCTAAAAGGCTCGCCTTACAATTTAAGAGGGTTTTTTAGATACTAGTTTAGTTCTTTTATACCCTTAAAAGGGGTACGCTTACTACTCTACTTTATACTTTGTATTTCGCTAAGATAGAGCCTTCTAATTAGTCTATAATATAGTCGAAGTCTAAGTACTTAGAATTAGTTAGTTAAACTACCCCCGCAAGGGGTGCGAGGCCGAGGGTACTTATTCTTCGCTTTCTATTATATATAGACGAATTATAAGTACTTAAAGCTAGCTATTAATACAAAAGAAAAACTAACAATAAGCCTTATTTGATTAATGTGACGTGTACCGACTAACGATTGAACATAAATGACCTAGCAAATACTTAAGTAGTTCTTCCGGTCTGTTCCAGCGTTCGGCAAATGGCACTCGATTACACAGATTTCATGATTCTATTCCATATGGAATATTTCCAGACCTCCTTATAAATAGAACACTTATTTCCATCGAATGGGCTCTGGATTCCAGAGGGTGGGGGGTTTTCTGACTGATAAGAGGGTTCAGAGTAATATTCGAGAGAAGTGAATGTCAAGTAATCGTATATAACTATACCGCTCTTGCGCGGTCACAAACTCAAACTATAATGGCTCTCTTCGTAGACTTCGATTTAAAGACGGGGCTACTAGATGTGAGAAAATATCGACTCTCCACCGAGCACGTGACCGAGTTAATAGCTTCTTAGTAACACTATCTATTTACTGATTCTTGGAACGAGAGGACTTCTATTGGTTCTCGGACCGGGGAGACTTTACTTCCCATTATGTGATTTTGTTCCATGGTATACTATGGAAATAACCTATTTAGAATAGTATATTCCAGAGTTTCTTGTCAATAGTATGGAATATTCTATCTCCTACACGGTTCGGAGGTCTTTCGGACCAGGATTAAGTACCCTCGCGTAGAATTGTTTTAATGGATAAACATAGGTCTATTCTGACACCTTAGCACTGCTAAGTTATTAAATTACTTTGAAGTTTAAAGAGGATATAAGGCCATGTGATTGAAACATGACTATATGCTCTATTATAAGATTTAAAATTAATTACAGTAAAATTGTCTTATATGTGTGATAATTGCGGACTAATTTCTTAATTAGAATCATGTATCAACTTCGTCTTAAAGTACTAATTATAACATAAGTAACAGAAGACGCCCGCAAATATTAGTACAATTTACGTGTTTTTTCTCTCGTCCCGGTAGCCACGTCCTCGGGGTTCTTGGAAAGACCTCGTGTAGGAGATAGGAGGGTTCTGGTATAGAATGGAATTCCAGATGCCGAAAGCTGGTCTGTTTAATTAAGGGAGAGCTAACAACAGTAATGATATCTTAATAGTACAGTGATAACACTTCATGCTATTAGAAATCCTAGGTATAAAGCTCTCTAAATTACAATAGGTGTATACTAGTAAGCTTTTATACCTCCTAGTAGACTACGCTAGCACGTAGTTGGTATATTACGCTAGCTAGGACATATGAACAACCTACATATCAAGTAACTACTGTTACTAATTTACTAAGTATAGTACTTAATACCACGTCATTTTACTCGTTATTTTACTTTAATCGAAACTCCAAAAGCAATATTCTCTGAAACTCTAGATTCTAGAATCTTATACTCTAAAATGTCCCATTCTAGGTTTAGAGGCCTCGGGAGCGCCTCTAAAATGGAATTGTGGAATCCTTAGAATCGAGCTCCAGATGCCGAATGGTGTGTGCATGTAATACCATCTTCTTACCTAACTTGGCAGTGTAGGCTCACCATACCATCTCCACAGGCTTTGCAGTTGTGAGACTTTGAGTTCCATAATATATACCAAAAGCCAGGAGCAAATAACGCGTTCTTCACACCCTTCCGAAAGCCCTTTTGGCTTGATCTGAAATCTCGTAGTTCTGGTTCGACCCGACTCTAACCTATGCCCCTTGTGATAAATGATAGTGAAAAGTACTGCACTACTCCGTATAGCAGCTTGGGATCCACATCCGCAGCCAAATATTAGGTTTAAACCGAACTTTGGGCCTGTTGGCCTTTTCAAGAATCCACGGCTCATGGTCCTTTTCCCCGTCTTGTATGATTTCTGTTGTATTCCGGGGGTAGGTAGTCGACACAGTCTTGAGATATTCCGCTTTGTTGCTTCCCGTGATCCAACGAGGTAACGAACGAGGACCTAGGCCTTATTGTTGTTTTCGAAAACTAACGTACACACATATTCTAGAAAATAAGCCAGGGATCTGTTTCCAGATTAACAGAGAGTTCACGCAACTAACCTCCCTCATCAACGGTAGTTCCCCTTCGTTTCCTATGCCGCGCAGAGGGGCTCATTCCTGTAAATAATGCGCATTCGTAAGACTCGAGAAGAGATTAGGCGGAAGTCGCTTCTGGTGGTTATCCAAGACTCAACAGCATGGTTACCAATTGTAAATGAGAGCGGAAAAATCTGTCGAACCCAAAAATTTCTTTGGGCATTGTGCGAGGCTTCTTGGTAGGCGGAAGACTCCATCCAGAGATGCGGCTCAGCCTCCGGATGTTGGTTCTGGGGGGTACTCAACACCCTTCATTGGTCCGGTGGATCGGCCAGCTCTTG
Source organism: Hymenoscyphus occultus (assembly GCA_900536445.1). Lineage (NCBI taxonomy): Eukaryota > Fungi > Ascomycota > Leotiomycetes > Helotiales > Helotiaceae > Hymenoscyphus > Hymenoscyphus occultus. Next base: position 28,722 of record UNPT01000460.1, read on the forward strand.
AGGAATCATACCAAGGTCGCATTACTCTGTACAATGAATCTGCATGGAAGCCCAACTCGAGCGTGGTGATGGAAAGGTGTCGTGAATCTGTAGTATATAGTAAGGAGGCACAAACCCTAGCTTTGTGATGGTATTCAGGTTCTGTCCACTTTGGCTAACAAACTATCCCAATTCCACTAGCGTGAAAATGTCCGAAGGCTACCATAAATTTGCGAGCTTTATGGTTGATAAGAAGTATCCGATATTTCGAAGGTTTGCAGCTGCCGCTGCTCGCGATCTCTTGTACAGACAGGCTGAATTGGCAGCATTGGACGACGAATACATGAAACTCTGCGCTTGTAATAAGAATACGGAAGGTGAACAGAGCTTGTATGATGGCAATTGGGAAATCCTTAGTACCTCGGCCTCCCGCTCCAAAGGAGAAGAACAATGGAAAAAGGCCTTGGAAATCCGGGGAAAGCTGGCGGATTACTGTACGAATACGGAATTATCCATTTACCAAAACTTCCCCATAAGCTAATCATGGCTAGATTCTTGTGTTTCTCAGTATGGACATATTGAACGCAAGCCCCAGCCTCGCAAACGGGATGTTGAAATGATGCTAGATTGGGTGAGAAGACCTGATTTGGGGGGCGGATTACTTTTTACTGGGCCGGATCTCTGTCCGTTGGATAAGTCCGTTTATCGAGATGGAGTTTCAGATGACTTGATGATACTGAGGCCCCGTCTTGGTGAGAATGACGCTTTCACTCGTCTATTAGCTGGCCCACTCTTCCATGGAATTGAGAAGGTCATTCGCTGTTTCAAAGTAAGCAGAATCCCACCCCAGAAGAATGAAATACGCAGGTGCTTAGAGTATTGTCAGAACCCAGTACCATCCGTCGACCTAGAAAAACAAGAACCACCCAGCAATCTTCTCGAATATTCTGACGCAACAATCATGGGCATCATTGATAGCATGGGGACTATTGTGGCCTCCATGTCACCTTTGATCCCGATCATTATACTGTACTTTGTACAAAACCATGGATCGCGCCTAGCTATAGTTTGCATTTTTACGCTGCTATTTTCTGTGACTCTTGCCATCGTAACAAAAGCAAGAAGGGTTGAGATTTTTGCAGCTACAGCAGCGTAAGTTGTGATCCAATAAATCTTCCCCCCAAACCGTAACTGAAACGATATACCGATAGGTTTGCCAGCGTTCAAGTTGTCTTTCTTGGAACTGCCAACGAAAATCCCAACATGAAATCATAAACTGCGAAGTTGAGCGTTGAGGAGTGAGTGTGAATGGTGATTAGCGGAGCTATGCAGATTCTTACCAAACTGAATCAAAAGTAGTGGTAAATGATACATGTATTGGTGCGAAGCGAACCCCCCTGGTGCTGTGGTGGAGAGGCGGCTAAGGCTACCAGAAATTCGTTTCCCTGCACTGGTCGCAAAATTTTCTCTTGTAACCCACGAAAAACACTCTCTGCATCGTCAGTATTTGCTTTCTGGCTGTCTGCTTTAACAGCAGCTCAATAAAACCTATCTTAGTTCATTCTTGATCAAAGTCCACCTCATAACAAGGAGCCTGAGTGGGAGCGGATTCCTGCATACCTTATTTCCGCCTCATCAAAATGGATACTTTGGATGTGCCCACCAGCAAACTATCACCCACTGCCCAACATGCAATTTTAGCATCACGCAAGCTTGTCGAACATACATTTTCATTGCAGCAGGCAGCATTTAAACCTTTAATAACCATAGGAGCATTGCTCCTAACGCAACCGGCAGCGAAAACCAGGCTGAGAAAAACAAGTGAACTTTTTTTCATGAGTATCCTATGAGGAGAAAGGGCGTACCAATTGATTCCAGTCCAGTCCAGTGTTTCGCTTTGGAAGCTCCAACTTGACGATTGGAAGAGAATTTAAGCTGTTCTCCGTCGAAGTCGTGGAAAGGTAGATTCAAACAGAAGGCAAACAAGATGAAGAAGTATCCAGACTCTGACCGGGAAAGCAGATAGAGACAAGAATCGTTCCATCAACATACCGAGAAGAAACCTTCACTTGTTGCCCTCTCGCTGGAATCATTCTCCAAACCTCCTTCGATCGAACCAAAAGAGACTTCCGGCTGTCGAATTCGAATCTGATACAACGAGACATTTAACAACGATAAAGAGGGGGAAGAGACCAATGGAATTCATCAAAGGACTGTGCGGATGTGGTGACCGGGAAGAAGATGGAGATACACCCCAAAGCACGATACTATCGAGTTCTGAGCTCTTGGAGCCCAAGAAAACACATTCGACCCGTGATAGCTCGATGAAAATCGAGGCTCTATCATCTACGACGGCAGTTGCATGCTCTAGCAAAGCTTACGAGCCTACAGCCTACTCAGACCGAAACGCCAAGCCGTGGATCTTGGTAATGAGTATCTTGCTTCCTGATAGACAACTCCCCATGGAACAACGCTTGAAGGCTGTGCCCATATTCTTTGACACTGGTGCGTCAGACAATATAACCACAGAGAGTTTCGTCAAGGCAAACAAGCTGCCCAAGTATCCTATCCCCCTTGGGGACTTTAAGATTTACGAGACTGCAAATTCCAAATTTATTCCAACGCACTATACGGTGCTTGAGCTCCGAGATGATGAGAATGGAATCAAAGAATTCTGCAAAATTACCTTCAAAATAGCTGAGAAGCTTGGAGGTCACAAGCTGCTGGTTGGGCGAGAATTTATGAATGAGCAAGGCTTTCGTTTGATTCGAGAGAATACTCCCGGGGAAATATTTGTTTTGACAAGTAAGCCAGCGGGAAAAGGTGGTTGATATTACTCTACTAGGGAAACAATTAGCTAATACATTTGAAAGATGCCAAAGTGAAACAAGCCGCTTTACTGGAGCGCACGGAAAGAGAAAGAAAACGCGCGGAAGAAGTCAGGAGCTCAGCGTCAACAAGCACTCGTGGCGCCAGTTCCCAGGGCCAGTCTACATCTAACTCTTCTCGCACCAGTCTTTCTTCAAGTAACAATCGATGAAAGAGCTGATTATGACATTATACTATTGTCTTTGTCAGCGGTAATCAAGCTTCACCCTGGAGTTCATCGAGTATGGGTATGTGCGGATATGTGTTCATTTCCATTGACCGTCTCCTAAACTAGCAAACAATTCGACCTCTGTCTGTCTCCTCGGAGATAAGAAAAGAGCACTTGCGTTCAAGAGTGGAATTTGACTTACACTCCTCCCACATTCATTTACTCCTTCATTCTGTTTCTTAGTATTGTTATATACATTTTTCGATGCTCTTCAATCATTTCTCCAAGGCGAATAGATTCCGGCGATGAAAAAGCTCGAGTGGTGCGCGCTCTCATGATATTCTTGTTAAAGACTGGGAAGAATAAAAAAGCAGTTTCGAACCTAATGCAAGCTAGTTTTCCTTTCTACGGTAGCCCACAATTCTTCACCTGTCACATGTACACTCTCCTGAATCCATCAAGCCACGATAAAGCTATGTTTCCTCCGCAATGGACTTCTTCATGCTGTTTGACTGAAAGCTAGTTTACGAATTGAGCTGTTCAGCTCCCCAATTTCATCAACGACGTCTTGTGACAACCCCACTTTCCTAGAACCCTCTTGAATCCTTTCGCATGAACCCCCGAAGTTTAACAGATGCCACAGGCGAAATCCCGATGATTAATAAACTACATATGTTGGCAATGCCCAACTGAGTAGGTGGGGCGAGCAGGACTTTCCCGTAAATTCTTCAATTGGCTGGGCTTTTTTTCGCCGTTTTGGGACAATTTCTCCTGAGTAAACTGCACAGCCAAGACTAAAATAACGAGACAGACTCTACAAAAGAGAAAAATCATACAAGATATACAATATATGAAAGACACAAAGGTTCAGGAAATCCAAGAGTATTTGCAGATGCTTACCAGAATTGGCTTAGCACTTCTCAAGAACATCGTGCATCTTCACAAAAGGTGTTGTGTTTCCCCTGGAGGAGCTTGTAGAGGATGGGTCCTGAATGCCGTCTCATAAGATTCTGAAGTGGCGCCCAATGCTGCAGACTGGTAGCAGCGAGTCTTTATGTATCAGAAAAATTGGGATCACTCTTTAACTGTTTCTGCGAGAATCACGAATCCCAATCATGAATATCGTATATGCTTACATGAGCTTCGAATGTAACTACGATGATTTGTGAATTTATTAGGGTTATTACTGTGAGGATAACGACTCATTCTAAGAAGATCACTATTAGTAAGCATACAACCTTTTAAAAGTGAGCTAAGTATGGTTGGCCCGGGTTTCTGAAAAGGATTTGAATTCGATAACTTATCAATTCTCTGATTAGTATATTACGAATCTTACTACATGAGAGAAAACAGATTTCACTACATATATTTAATATTTATATACTGCGAGGACATTCAGTACCTAGGTCAATAGGATATCCCTAGTATCAATTTCTTGAACCGCTCTAGTAATTTAGAATGATGAACAACTGTAATTTATTATTATTATTGGGGCCGTAAGAAAGAAAAGCGATCCTTTAGACTAGGAACTAGTTATGTTTTAACCGTGTCTTTCCTATGATTTTACATAGACTTCTGGGTGCTTCTAAGTTTGACTTCACAAAAGATGAAGCCTCCTTCGGAGAAAGTGACAATAATAGGAATGACTGAAAGCATTAGAATTGGGAAAGTTTTAGGGGTGAAAAGAAGACTTTGGGTGGCTCCTATACTCCTAATCTCAAAGTGACCGATCAGTCAAGAGAGGAAAAGTCAAAAAGCCTAACATGTACACAGAAATCGACCTCAAAGTCACGTCTCGGGGGCCAATAACAGTATTGGTACTCTTGAAAATCTTTTACTGCGTTACATTTCTCATCAGCGATGAGACTGAAGTACTGTCATGGGGAAGCTATCTGCAAAGTCTTGATATCATGTCCCATTTTCCCAAGGAAAATTACCGCCAGCTTACAACTTTATCCTTCTCTCTTGCCTCTTAACAACTCAAAAGTATCAGCATCCCATCCGAACCATTTTTTCGTTTGCTTCCCGATTCCCAACAATTTCCAAGCTTCGTACTTTGGTTCCGGGTGTGGTTTATGAAATACAATTTTGCCACGTCCATACCATGGGCATGTTGGGGCCGGTTCGAAAGAATATTCAGAGCCGTGTATCTGTCTCGCAATGAATCCTGCTTCATTCATTGCATGAACGAATGAAACCCAATCGATGCTTTTTGTGCGCTCTTCGAAGCTGGGCTTTGGGTACAATGCCTGTAGAGTGTCAAGGGCGCGTTTACTTACTGCTACCTTGATCGCTGGCAATGCTTCTTCTTCGTTGTTCTCGGTGCATTCTACTAAGGCCTCCATAGCAAAATTATCTGTGTGTGTCTTGACTTTGACTTTCACACCAAATGCGGAGGGTTTGTTCTCGAGTTGGGCATCTGTACCCGATTGCGTTTGAATCGGTTCAGCCTTTGGCGTGTTGTTTTTCTCCACCTATTGTGTCCCTACAGAGACAATCACTTTCATAATTTCTTCATGCTCATTTTGAACCTCGGAGATTTGCTTTAGATCTAGTAACGACTACCAATATAATGGGGTCCACTTACTCCTGTTGGCTTCTTTGTATTCAGGAACTTCTCCATAAAATTTTCCAATAACTTACAAGCCTGAATCCTCTCGTCTTCGGTCTCTACGTTACATGGGCCTAGGCAGTCTTGTTCTAGATATCCTGCTCGCAGATATCGCCATGCTTTACCCTCATTTTCCTTCATGGCCTCTTCAATCGAGAGAGTTGGCACTCGTGGTTGGTGAAGTCTCACCATGAAAAGAATTTGATGCAGCGCTGAAAGGTCGGAGAATGAGGCGTAGAGTACTTCATCTAGCCTACTGGCGTCTTGCTCCCTAGCCTTTGTAAGGGTCCTCAAGTATAGCCAATATCTCAACAGGCTCATGCGAGACTGTATAAAGTGCATCAATGGAAGTATCATTTAGGGACACCATTGATGCCTCCGTCAATGCCAACAGACAGAATTGCAAGGGGTCCTTCTCATAAAGCTCAATTGTCGTAAGATCGTCCTTCCTGTGATGGACGACTTTTTCTACAGAGCACGAGAAATAAGTAATCTCTTTCCTATTTTCAGAACGAAATCCGGGACGAGTCTGGATGGCAACTAAGCAGAATCCTGCCACATCTCAGATGAGATGAGACAGCAATGCCGTTAGACGAGCAAGCGTGTGTGCATAAGTTGGGTGAAGTACTATGCCGGGCTTCATCTGTCCATCAAACGCTCCCAGTTTATGAACCTCCTCTTCAATCCACTCCCAAATCTGAAGTGATGTCAAATTCCTCATAAGCATTATCGATATTGTGTACATCTTTTGCGGACGCCGCATGTTCTCTCGTTGGAGGCCGTTTAATAGATTGGCTGCATAATGCCTCATGGACAATGGGTCGGTCTGCAGCAACCATAGATGATCTGCATGAAAGTTTTTTTGGGATTCTGCAATTGAACGCAAACTGCTGATGTTGAAGGATGGCGGTGCAGAGAATGGTTGATTGATGAACTTTGAAGCAAATTCAACACAAATCGAGAGACCAGTGACTTTTTTCAACCCAGATGCAAAAGCCTGGTCAAAAGATCCTCCGGAATTCTCCACTGATATAAAGTTGCCATCAAGAAGCCTCTCCACAACCCCTTTCAAGAACTCCGAAAGCCTCATTTGTGCCTCTAGAACAAGGTTCGCTCTGGGAAAACCGACAATGTCCCAAGTATGAGCCAAGTCCTCGTTCCAGGGGACGAGTTTTCCATAATCCGTTCCATGCATAATAATGCAACTTCTGTTATACACTGTAGCAAATGTTCCTATGTTCCATTGTTTATCGAGAAGATAATTGTCGAAAGGAGCCCATTGTTGTGGCGAGTAATTGATTCGATTGTAAATTAAATGCAGCAACTTCGCAGGGTTGTCTTTCAGGCCTTGGAGGTTGATATAAGGTAACAAGCAAATATTTCGGTAAGGGCGCATCACATTTCCTTGTCGGTGTTCTTCTGGAACTGCGTGGGGAATTTGGAGCTGGCAATATTTCTTTATGTTTGGTAACTCTACGAATTCTTGAGAGAAGCGTATGTCAGACCACTGGTTCGGGTAAATATCAGCATCGACTAGAGACAGAAGGACTTTGCGTTTCTCGCTGCTCTTCTTCTTCCAGCGTTTCACAATTAGGCTTCCATTGACCTCGCATTGCTCTCGAAGGCATTGCAGATTTTCTCGTGTTCTTGCGACTAGATTTGCTGATTGTTCACTGGCTTCGTCGTCGGTGAGTATTGCCGTGTAATTGAATTCGAACATTCTTTGATCATAGGGGTCTCGAAATTGTTGACGGCAAGTCGAGCATTTACACGGGGCATTCACCAAGATTCTGTGACAAACAGTCTTGCCATCCCGTGATATTCCCGCATTTATCGGCCCTCCAGGGCATATTTCATATATTCCGCTATACGATGTTAGTTCTGAAAGCAGTTGAGGTGGGGGAAACAGTCGCACCCAGGAAAGGTATTCTCTAGCTCAAAGCACTCGTTGTACGAGGCAAAGTTCCGGAGCTCAAGTACCATGATGGAAACTTGAAGTATCAAGACAGTGGTCGAAGATGTTTTCGTACGGGGTTGAAGTTGAGATCGACGAGTAAAAGTGAAGGAGTAAGGGATCTAGGAATGCTTCTCCTTCGCCTAAGCGATTACCGGCACGTGACTGGCTCATGGCGTGGATTTTTCCAGCTCAATACCGGTAGTTGTGGCAATACGGCTCACTATCCTATTATTCTACTGCTACGAGCCATTCAAGTCAATTTCCTAGGTATATCTAGGGTGGTTGTCGGTGTCGAATCTAGATGATTGTTTAAACATTCGGCCCAGTGAGAGTACTCATGAATTAGAATTATTCACATTATTACATTATTCAAATTATACAAGAACTGAGGTGATCTGAGTTGGTGTAACTTAGTGAAGAATTCCGCTCTTCACTTTCACAAAAGCCTGTTAGATCAACCTCGTCCGGGCTTCCACAGAATCACATCACATGGTTTGTCGCTTTGTATGTCTTCATCAACACCTCCCACCCTGCGCCATCTTCTCCAATCATGCCCTCCAATACTTTTTTCGCAGCATGAAAACCATCATTGTGGGAAAAGGAGCGAGCGGAGTTTGTTCTCACAGACTCTGCAGAGTAAGTGCGTAAACCATGGTGCCTTTATACATGACAATCATCGTACTACCTCAAAATCCTTCCAGTGTTTGACCCTGACAAGGTTTTTCTATTGTTGGCATCCCAAATCTGGGATCAGTCTTGGGGATAGAGTAAGTGTATGTGGTTGGGATGTTATATCAACTATGTTGGTGTCATCCAAAGGGTGGAGGGGTTTGGCACCTGTTGTAACACAGATCGCACTGCCTTTTTAAAAAGCTTCCCAAAGCGACCCAAAAAGAAAATATAGAAAGGCTCAAATACCAGACGGACTAAGTTTAATTTCTTTAGCCCCAGGGTCATATTCTCTGCTTTAATTTGACTTGTTCAGGTAAGTGAGAGCTTGATCACGTCTAGGCGGTTCGAGAGCATGCTTTTGGGCACCGATTCAGGAAAACAATCTCTCCTTCAGGAGCTTGTTTGGAAACATGAGAGCTTGATTGCTCCATGGCGTCAATGGAGCCGTTCTGCTGAATATGGCATTGAGAGTCCCATCCAAACATAAATCTTTCTGAAGGAAGTAAGTAAGGGTTCTAATTGGCTGAGAAGGCGCAAGTGTGGGGCTACCACATGGATTTTGTCAAAATTATATGGTCCCACGTGGGATTCCTTGATTCCATAGCTACTAGGGAAATTAAGTCTTTTCCTTTACACCAAAGATTTCTTTCAACTTTTCATGTACCTCCTATGGTTGTCAGAACACAATTCATGTACTTTGTGTGATAGGGGGTTAATGTCCTAAGCGAAAGTGGGGATGAAACGTAGAGTATGAATTAGCTCCGTAAGAGAGGAGGGCATTACTCCGTATACCCCTGAGTTATAAAAATATTATCCTAAAGACCTCACACAACTTAATTAATTATACGAATAGTTTAGAACAATTGATATTTTCCACTCCTTATTAAGTGAAGTAAAATAGGACAATCAATTAAGTTGTGCTAGGGATGCGACAACTCAACACCTGTACGCGGTGCATCCTACGAACCTCTAGCTAGGGCTCGCTACCCTAGTCTAGAGAGCTAAGATTGAGTTACAACGATGGAAATAGTGGTGGTCGTCGCGATCGGC
>UNPT01000437.1:0-41436 GCA_900536445.1 Hymenoscyphus occultus
GTGCGACTACCTTAAGTACTCGCACAACTTCCACTCCTTTAGCTAGACAGACACACTGAATATTATATACGTTTTGAACCCCTTATTTGCTTTACTGTTACGCACTTGTTATATCTCTATCCCAACAGTAGTACTCTTCTTAATACCACGACATGCCTCAACGTCACGTGTAAAACAAGTGCTTGAGAAGGACTCATAGTCAAACCATTTCCCTGGAAAGAACAAAGGAGACTATAGACACGCCAATTCAAAGAACATCATGCATTCTAGACTCCGCATTTGTAGAAAACAAATCCTATGTACAAACCCAGTAGTTGATCCAAGTCTCGCCGTTTCATCAAATCGTAATACCGTGAAGAACGCCGGATGAAAAGCTCAAAACTCCTGAAGCAAAGACAAATATTGTACAGACAATACCCAAGCCACTCAAGATCAGAGACGAGAAGCTGGCTTTCTACCAACCTTTACTTCAATGAGGCCATTTGGTCCAGATTGTGGAGCGTAGACCTCGGCATCTTTTCCGGTGTTCTTGATACCCTTGTGCCAGCTGAGGTCAACTTCGAAGCTAGAAATCGTTAGAAATTGGTGTGCGGAAACAAGGAGGGGAAAACTTACTAGTGCTTGTTTGGAAGCTTGTAATCAACCGTCTCAACTTCGGGAACAAACTCCAAGACCTTCTCGCACATTTTGTACATGGTGTTTTGGACTGAGGGGCTATCCTCTTCGGCAAAGGTTTTCATGGTGATGCTTCTGGCTCCCTCCCAAGCTTGGTTGAACTTTGACGTGGATTCCCTGACGGCGTCCATACTAGGGAATGTCTTCCAGACCCAACCACAATCGACATCGGTGCTCAAAATTCGGTCCCAGACTTCGGGAAGTGTGGTGAACTCATCTCGAACGAAGCCATGGAATTGGGAGCCAGTGCTTTTCAATACCAGCAAACCATTGATGCCACTGCGAATATCAATCTTGCCCTTCTTTATGACTGCTTCAACATTGCGGGTTTCTGAGCCGTCGCGGAAGAAAGAGTGCGGGTGTGGCTTTCCGTCAATTGTCATTCGAGTCCATCTGTGTGTAATAATGCGAACGTTGGCAGTGTGAATGTGCTTGTAGGTTTCGATGAAGTGGGTTCCGAGGTAGCTGGCGAAGAGTTCGGGGGGAGTTACTGGGTGCTCTTTGGCTTTGATATAAATTGTGTTCTTGATCGAATCGGTGGCTACGACTACGCTGTTATCTGCCTTTGTGTACCTTGAGATAAATATTAGTGGGGTCAGAATGGAGGGGTAGTTGTTGGCTCACGATGGTTCAATGGCTCCTTCCAGCAAGACGCAGACCGTCATTTCGGTGACCGTCTGGATGCCTGTTTCAGAATCCCTCTCAACTTTGTAAACGCGGACATTGTCTTTGCCATATCTTGCAGAAGCAATTGAGGCCATTTTTATAGCTGTAGATTGAGTAGTTCGAAATGGAGGATAAAACGGGAGGTATATATTTTATGTAGTTCGGTGCAATCGGAAATCCGAATTCTGATTGATATCTATCCAGGCAATGATTGTCCGGTCTGGTAGGTGAATCAGAGTCAGCCAAAAGTGATTGGTAATTGCGCAGTGAAGCTCCATGAGGACAATCACTTGTCTTTATAACTTACCGGTACTGGTACCTCTCTTATCTCCACGACCCTGAGGGATATCGGGTGGGAGCGTAGGTGGCTTATTGGGGGATCTTCCACAGGGGTGAAGCTACAAGTTGATGCAAAGCACGAAAGCCTCGGAGCTTCCCCTCGCCAATGACAGAAGCAAAGCGATATGCAGGTAGAAGATAATCCTGGATCACGCGTTGTGTTAGGCTAGTTAGCGGAGCTGCTGATCTGGCTCGACACCGGAGCCGTCCGAAAAGGACAACTAAGCCTTGCGGGGCGATGAGGCTATCCAATCATGCAATGGGTGCAAGTGCGCTTTTCAGGTACACTAGGCTTCTTTTTTCATAGCCTCCTTGACAATAGTGGAAGAAATCAGAGTCATCAAAGCCTGGAGAAGAAAGTCCTCCTTTTTTCACTTTTATGATCTCTTCGGCTTGTTGCCGATTCACAGTTCATTGAGGCTCCCGTCCGGGCCTTGCCGCTCCCCTTGATGGTTCGATATTTGCATTGGACACAATCCCTGCTGCTATTGAGGCTAGAGGCGGCAATAGAGAAAACATGAAGTGGAATTCTTGGCAATTTCATAATTGAAGGAGGCTTTCAATCATCTATCAATTAGACGAAGCCGGGGATTTCAACGGGCCTTATTTTTTATACCGTTTGAAGCTTACTTATCTTGGGCGTGGTAATCTTACGTTATTGGAGAAGGTAGCGGGTCATACATATTATGAAGCGGTTTTTAGAGCATATTATTTTGATCCGTCGATACTTAATGGAGCCGTTGGCTACTAGGTAAGAAAACCTTAGATTCTTGGAAGGGGAATGGTGTAGAAGTGGAGTATAATCACAGGAAATAGTTGATAGGCGTGGGTCCTAATATATACTGACTACCTACGTAGCTGATATCTTAAGACAATAAGAGTTATTGCGCTAAGACATCATGTAACTCACTTGGAGGTATTCTAGGAAGAAGGCATAACGAGAGGTGAAATACTACGGAGCTACCAGGTACTTTTTCTGCGCACCAGAGGATACCTAGGTAGGCCATACGAGTGGCACACGTGTGAATCAGAGCATTGTGAGTTGGCTTGTCTCGCTTGTCTCTTCAGATGACAAGATCTGACTCCCCCTTGGCTATGGGGAAGATTTATACATGTACGAAGTATCTACCTTATCAAAACAATTGCACAACAGGCGGTTGCCGGATGTATACCCCTCCAATGCCAATGCTCTAACCAAATTTGATCGTTTGGTTGGTCACACAAAATACATCCTTGCCATTCGATATCGTGATGTACCGATTTACCGAGTGATAAGTAGCGAGGTGCCTAGCTTCAAAAGAATATTACCAAATATGATATATGCAAAAGTGATGTCTCAATTTCACGTATTCGGTTCAATAAGTCAAAAGAAAAACTCGACTTTCAATTGTAGAAGAAATTGTAGCAGACAAATTCATGTAGTATCGGGGTACAGTATGATGTGTTTCAGATACGAGCGTTCGTGTCATGATGCACATCCTGGAAAGGCGACGGACCACCTTGAGAATACGATTGATATTGCATGCTTCTGTACCAGTACCAGTACCAGTACCAGTACCAGAAAATTTGTCGCTGCAGCTCTAAGAAAGAATTCAACACCATCGCATTGTATACGAATCCCAATTTCCCAATCGCACCCTGAACGGCATTCAAACTCCTGCATCTGTGCATCACTGCCCAAGGCTTTAGTCTTCAACACTTCCCCACCCCGTCTGAACTGCGCCGTCCACAGTCCCTCTGCCCCCAAGCAGACACCACCACACGCGAATGCGCCTCAGGACCTAGCACACATCTGCACTGGATGACTACGACGTCCATCCAGCAGCCTACAATACATATGCCACCGCTGCAAGAAACACGTTGATCCTCCCCCGTCTATGGGCAGATGGTTGGACCACAGAGCATTATGAGCCCGTCCACGACGCCGACTCAAAAATCACAATACGCAGCAAATCCAAGGACGAGCTCCGACTCCAATCGAGATGGTCTGCAACCCACAGCAGCCATCAATGGTTCCCGGGCTATGGCAAGTCCTGGCATGTCCTTTGCACCACGAGGCTCCTCCCTCAACCCCTCCCCAGCGCCGGGGAGCTTCAGTTCAAATATGCGAAGCCAGCTAGCACCAACGCGAACAGGATCGAGCCAGGATACGAATTATCTAAACGCAAACCTGGAAAGGCTGGACGAGGATGATGGACAGATTCCTGCGCAGGCTATTTCCGCTCTGCGGGAGTCGCTAAGTCGAGAGATGAAAATAAAGGAAGGGAGCGAGAATATGCTGGAAGCCCTCAATACGAAGAAAGCGAAACAAACGAAGGAACAGCGGTCGAGGGTGGAGGCAGAACTGAATTCTTCGAATCAGAAAATCAAGGATTTAAAAAACAAGATATCAGAACTGCAGGGACGGAAAATCCCCACGACACCCACAAAATCACGAATGGATGGCATTTTATACAGCAATGGATTACGGTCACCTCAGAGTGTTGCGAGAAGCATATTATCCGATTATGACGAGCCAACAGAGTCGCCTACGTATGCGTTAGCAGAAATACTTCAGGCGCTTGAGACTGAGGGGTTGACTCCAGATTATTATGTTGGTCATGCCAATAATCTGGTGGAGCTATTCAAGAGATATCCAGCGTTGAAATATGATCTAGTCTGGTCGGTTTTTGGATTGAGGATGCAGGTCATGCTTTTGAGCGAGAGTAGAGAAGTGGTCGCTGCTGGATATCGAATGATTAGATATGCAATATCCGATATCAGCTCGTTACAAAAGATCCGAAGTCTCAATACAGACTGTCTCGTTGTCCTGTGAGTACTCATTCGTCATCAGTTTGTATGATTTGCTAAATTTTCATCAGTTCGCTCATCAAAAAGTCAAACGCAGATGTTGAACGAGAGCAAGCGCTTAAGTTTGTACGTGCGTTTCTAGATGTGAAAGATGGCGTGCATGAGATTTCAAGAGCAGTTGTCAGAACGATAGCTGCGGTCGCTGAGCACCTCGAAGACCGTCTGCGGTCCATCTGTATAGAGACTCTTGGTGAAATTATGGTCCGAAGTCCATCTCTTTTACTTGCTTCTGGCGGTCTAAGACCTTTGGCGGATGCTCTGGGCGAGGGTACCTATGAGGCTTCTGAAAGTCTTACGGCTGCATTCCTCTTCTTATTAGATGCGCCCCAGAGAAGAAAGTATCTTCGCTCAGGCTATGAGCTTGAAGTTCTCTTCACCCCCTTCACTGATTCATTGTTTGCACAAGAGTCTATCCTGAAGCAGAACTCTCGATCGATAGCTTATGCCATGAGGTCGTGGCCTGGTCTCATGGCGTTGTCAATGTATAATTTCCGAGCTGTTCGATCCTTGATTTCTAGTTTGATGCTACCGAACTCCACGATTCGAGAAACGGTGATTGAATTGTTATACTCGCTGCTCCGTATCAAATCACCATTTTGGGCCACATCGTTTCTGGCTGGGCGACGACTTACGACCTATGGACGAGTCGCCTCGCTAAAACCAACAACCCCCAACAAAGCCGCTCCCGAGGAAGAGACAGGCGACAAAAACTTCGTAGATCATTACACGGCACTGCTACTTGCTGTTCTGATATCCTCGGATATGCTTTCGGGACTTTTACAAGTCACTCGCGATGCCGACAACATGATGCTCAAAAGGAAGACCACATTACTCATTGGAGAGGTTTTGAAGTTGGCTAACAAACTGTTGCCTTCTTCATGGAGTAGTCATCTACAACTTCTCCCAGAACTCTTCGCGGCAGCTTCTCACTTTGGAAACCAAGAGCGATTCGACGCAACGGGTACTGTTTATCAAATCAGTAGCGTAAGCCGGACATTATACAAAACAAATCCAACCTCCACAAACACTCTAGTCAGCACTGAAAATATGAGCTCCGACAACTTGCAAGGCCTAGAGGATACCCCAAGAAGCAGTCCCAATCTCACTTTAGATGAAACTACCTTCAGACAACTACTGGTGGAAACCCAGGTGTTGTCAAGTACCAATCCCATCAAATGGAACTGGGAAATCATCTTGAGAATTATCGAAGGGCCATTGTTGAATGGTAAACGCTTAGACGAGGCTATAAAAGCCTCGAAATTCATCAAGCGGATAATGAGCTTCTATCGGCCGTTCAAGTATAAATTTGCAGAGGTCAGAAATACACGAATTAACCAAAAATATATCAAAGTTGGCTGTGCTCTCGTGCACACTCTTCTCCAAACTGACATAGGAGTCAAATATCTTGCGGACAATAAGTTGCTCAGGCAAATGGCGGAGTGCCTGGCTCAATGTGATCCGGTAAGTTCCAACATTGGGATGAGATCTGACTTCTGCTAATTCACTCGATAGACAAGTGGGCTGACCGCTCAATCTCCAATGTTCTCTAAAGAACGCCTTCAAGAGACTCTCTGCAGCGGGTATTTCAATATGCTCGGCACGCTCAGTGGTGATGTTAGGGGCTTGCAGATGCTGGATCGTTGGCGAATGATAAATATGATGTACCACATCGTCGACCTCAAACAACGTCCTGATCTTATCAAAATGCTACTGTCAAATTTTGACTATAGCCTACAAGGCCACCCAAGGGTTCTTCTTTCTAAGGCTTTAACGGCTGGATCAAAAGAGATCCGTATACATGCCACGAATGTCTTGAGGAGGTACTCGAAGGGATCTAGGGCTACCCAGGGTGTCAGTGACTCGAAATGGGCAATTCAGCTTCTTGTTACGCAACTGTACGACCCGGAGGTGGAAGTGTGCGCTTGCGCTATCAAGATCCTTGAAGAAGCCTGTGACCGCAGGAACTACCTCGAGTACATTGTCGAATGTAGACCAGCTCTTGATCATCTAGGCGAAATTGGGGCACCATTACTGTTGCGGTTTCTGTCCACTTCTATTGGTTACCATTACCTCGATGGATTGGATTACATCAGTAACGAGATGGACGATTGGTTTCTGGGACGAAACGACGCCTACGTCGGGGTTGTAGAAGCAAGTCTAGCTCGTGCATTTGCGGACATGCCTGAGGAACAGTCTCGCCGAATGAGCATAGATGAGGAAAACTACGAAATGGACGCCGAAAACGATGGCCACGTACCACCCCACTTCTACCGAGAGTTGACCCGGACGACGGAGGGATGCAAATTATTACGCGATAAGGGCCACTTTATGGAATTTTCGACGTCGATTCGTGACTATGGCATGCTCTCAGATGATCCTGAGCTTATACTCAAGGTCAAAGGGTGTCTTTGGGCCGTCGGTAATGTTGGATCGATGGAACTCGGGGCACCTTTCTTGGAAGAATGCGATGTTGTCGAAAATATCGTCAAAATTGCCGAACAACACGAAATCATGAGCATGCGAGGCACTGCCTTCTTCGTACTCGGCCTCATCTCCAAGAGTGTCCATGGTCTCGAAATATTATCCGAGAATGGATGGGACAGTAACACCACCATCATGGGTGCCTCGCTAGGTCTCTGCCTTCCACGAAACCTCAGAAAATTGTTCTCCTACGAACCGTGGAAACACGAGAACGTTGGCGACATCTTCATGACGCCGGAAAACCTCGCCGCCTTCAACGCCGCTAAGACGGACGAGGACCCCGTCAACAACCGGGTCTTGGAACTGATTGGGGATCTCGGTAATACTGTTTTGCAGAAAAGATGCATGACGGAATTGATGCATATCAAGGCGAAGAAAGGTCCAAGTTTTAGTCAGCCGGCATTGTTTAAGAAAGTTATGGCGCTTTTAGAATCGCATCATTTTAGGCTTACTGTTCGGCGGTTCGTGATCGAGCTTTTTGATCGCGGATTGTTGAGGAAGATCGTTTTTGAAGATGACAGCGAGGAAGGGGAAGATAGTGGGGATAGTGGCAGTGATGAAGGGAGGACGGAAAGGCAGAGGAGTCTCGGGGATGCTGATGGAGCGGATGAATGAGTCTTTACTTTATCTTATCATTGAGGTTATAGATTTTTGGAGGGTTCGAGTGGCGACAATTGGCATTTGTGGTGATACCAAGGAAATGGAGGTGTTAGGATATGTATTGTACGGATTTTTTCTCTTGGGGAAAGGGGCTAAGCTACGGCTTGGTCGGAATGCCTTTTCGCCTGGCGTATTTATCTCTCTTTTTTTTCTTGGCATAGGGCATGGATTGTGTGGTTTTAAGGGGATGGGGTCTAGGGAGGTTGGTCTGTTTCAATTAAGGCGTAACGAAAATGGGAATATTCTCTTGTTTTGTTCATGTGTTGTCTTATCCCGAACGTGCTGTGTGGAATTATATGTTAGTGGGCGGAGGGGGGCGTGAGAGGAAGAGAGTTGGGGCCTTCAATGTGTAAACTGGCGTAACATAAGAAGGATACTTATTGGGTGACTGAATGGAACGCTTATTTGCACTCTTTACAATACAAGACAATATTAGAACGCTCGAATAATCTTATTGATCCATTTTCTTCTAAGGTCTTCGGGTAACGGTTTGCTTGCGGCTAGTTTATGTTGTCAAGGATATACCGACAGGTGTTTCTACCATATGTACTATGGTGGCACCGGTCTTATTTATGTCTTATTCTCTTATACAACCTTCATAGAAGACTCCATTATTTCTCGTTCGCTCTCTCAGAGCATGTCTCTCCTTAGTTCAATCAATACTATTATTATACAGTCATTCTGGCATTCCCAGCATTCCCAAATATACCTAACAACAATTTACTTCTACGAAGTCGAATAACCCTACCCACACATTCACTCCCTCCCGCAACCAGGATTAATCCCAACCAATCAAGACTTCAGACGTCAATATAGCCCACAATAAGCACTTTCAATTCATAAAATTCGGAACTATCAACAGCTTGGTTGGCTTGGTGGTTAAAGCGCTCCTGCCTTACACAAACATTGGCATTGTGTTAAATACTTGTAGTACATGTCACCTCCCAGAATTTTCAGAACTAGTAGCACCCAACCCTCAAGCCAGGTTGTGAATGGATGCACCTCCTGCTTCGTTTGTTGCGAGCTGTTTGGGATGGGATTTTGGGTTGTCCCCTCGCTCCACCTTTCAGACTGCTCCTCCTTTCAGACTGCAGGGGCTTGGGGAATGTAAGTGGGCACCTTGGAGAGATCGTCAGTTCGATTCTGATACCGAGCAAGCATATTTTTTGGTTTCTGGATGTTTTTTTTCTTGGTGTTTTTGTTGAAGCTGCATTGCGTTATGAATACCTGCTTTTTGGGGATTTTTGGATCAAGCGAGGAGTTCAGATCAGAGTGTGGTGCGAATCCGAATATTATGTGAGATAACTTACTGGTTGTAAGATACTCTCTGAATCCTTGACAAATCATATAAGTGAATTCAATTAGTCGGAGAATGTCGATGAAGTGCAAGACTTGAGAGTGAACCATCAATTAACAGTTCAGTAGAATTCATATATCGATGAATTTCATCAAGAACCAGGCGGAACTAATCTTTTCACTTCTCTATTCCCCACAATCTTACAGCCTACAGAGAAGACTACAGTTCTCAAGTGCTTGTCGGTTCTTCATATATTGAAAGATTACTATTACTCTATCAGGAGCATACAGAGCGGAGAACTTTTTATCAACAAGCACCCCGCGGTTTCCCTGGCCAGGCACTATCATTCCAATAGCTCATTTCAGGCCGTATTACAGAATTCCTCCATACCCTTGGCCAGCTCACCATCTTCATTCAACTTATTCGATCCGACAAGGAGCTCCTCGTCTTCAGACAGGACTGGCTCCGATGTTCATCTTTCTCCTTGCAAAACCCACATCGATGTTGCCGATTCTTCCGACAAGAACCGTTCGTCACCTCATATCTCCCAACTCAGCCCGCGTATTATGACTATTTAATTCATACCTGATACTATCTCCACTGGCTTCATACGGCGGGGTTGCCACTTCATGTCTACCCTCGACCCCCTCCTGCCCCTGGTTAGCGTGCAGTCTGGGTCTGTTCTCAGGCATTTTCCATTCAGGTTCTTCATTGGATATTTCAGCCGACGACTTATGCACGCCCTTCTTCTTTTTCCAAAATATCAAACTTGCGATAATGCCAGCGATGGCAAGAACGCCAACCACGACAGGAGCAACAATGGCCGCTAGTGGGACCGACAGTTTATTTTGGGAGGGTGTGGTAGAAGTCGTCTCTATAGAAGCACTAGAGGTGAAGGAGGGTGCTGCAGTGATTATAAGGGTTGATAATGATGCTGTAGTGATTGTAGAAGCACTTTTCTCTTGGTCTGCATAGATATTAGAAACGGCAAAGACGCTGAGTAAGAAGAGGGGCATACATAAATATAGCTCTGTGCTTCGCTCGCAGTAGCTGTTGAAGACATTGATAGCTTCAACTTCTGGGGCTGGTGTTGTGCGGCTTGCTTCTGCTGCGGTGCTCCCTGAATCTCTTCCATTTGTTGTTGTTGTTGTTGCTTTCACTGTTCCACTTATCCCACAGTATTTTTGTACTGCAGTGGAAATTACGCTGGACATGTATCTTATAGTTTGGTTAGCTTGATACAAGATTTACAGCAAGGTTAAATGAGGTTACTAACGTTGAACTGTCAAAGCAAAAACAGGTAAAGCTTGTGAGCTGATTGCCATCGCCACAGCCCGAGGACATGTCACGAACTACCACAGAAAGACGGTTCTCTGCACATGGCGCCAGGGAGGAGTAGATTGGTAATTGGTTGATGTAAATCGATGTCTTTGATGCAGCTTGCGCTACAGCGACAAAGGCAAAGATGATAGAGAAAGTTGGGAGACCCATTTTGTGAATAATTTTCCATTAACAAGAATCCAAGAGAGGAGAGCAACCTCTGTGTAGCTATATGCAAAATGATCTCCCACTACATTGCGGCTCACTACTTGCTGTGGCGGATTCAGCCTGCATAAATGGGGGCCAAAAGCTGCTTACCCCCTTTTTGGTTTTTTTCTTTCAGGAATCCTTTTGTTACCCTCACTCTGGTTGATTCGCTAAGACTTTCTGAAATTGAGACGTCATGTTTCTTAATACAGTATCCCATCAAAGATCTATCGCTCATATTTTTAATAGGACATTCTTTACACACGAAGCCTGCAGGTAGATGAAAAATATATTGTTATGCCTAAATCCTTCGAATCCTGTTCAGGCTCTTCGGTAAAGGCGGGGTGTTGCAAGGGTTCTCTTGGCGATAGATCAGCGCATACTCATACTTCTAACTGGGCCATCTACCTGAAAGCCAGACCGAAGTAAATCGAACTTATCAAGTACGCTAGTTTTTGGGTGGAGTTGTAGGTGGATAGTACTCGTTGTACCCTTAGGCTCTAAGTGACTGGAAGTCTGCGGCGAAGTTATTCTTTTCCCGCTTGAAGATCGTAGTCCCGTTTTAGCAAAGGACTATAGACAGCTGGTCTCTAAGTAGCCCCAAAATCAATATTGCCAGCTTCTGCCCTATCCACCTACCACGTCACCCAAAAACTAGCGTACTTGATAAGTTCGATTGACTACGGTAGAAGGTTAAGCCTTAGGTACTACTTCTACCTAGGACATATAAGATTGTTTGCTTACCCGGTTCCTGCATGAGTATCACATCCTCTTTGGGTGTGCGCTTCAAACCCAGGTTACCAAATTGGTGTTCAAAGACTAAATATCAAGGTTCCTCAAGGCTGGCAGTAAGTATGCTTACCCTTGACATGCAGAGGCCTCGGGAGAAACGTCAAATACAACCCTCTAATCTAGTTGTGTCTCCCCCAATTTCATTCGTCTGTTTAAACTTAAACAAATCCTACGAACATCTGAGCGGCTGCCACGTCGTTTATGATCTGTAGATCCCCGATATGTTAAACCGTTTTTGACGGAAGCCACCCGAAAATCATAGTTCGCTGGAAAAGAGAGAAAAATAACAGGAAAGGCAACGAGGCTGTAGTCTAATCCGTACTACTGAAACACGAAAGCAGGTAGTTGTCACCCATGCATATGTTAGGCTCTGCTTTCCCGAAATACTGTGCCTCAATGCTATGCCTCAAT
This sequence comes from Hymenoscyphus occultus, assembly GCA_900536445.1. Classification (NCBI taxonomy): domain Eukaryota; kingdom Fungi; phylum Ascomycota; class Leotiomycetes; order Helotiales; family Helotiaceae; genus Hymenoscyphus; species Hymenoscyphus occultus. Next base: position 11,699 of record UNPT01000437.1, read on the forward strand.
ACTGACCCATTTTTTGATGAAACTGGCCGTATCTGGACGCCCAGACTTTCGTCTCTGTACAGACACTTTTTGAACCCCTGCGGTGCAGCCCCGCAATATCGCCTTTGGTAGGTGTAAGCGATATAGCGATCTCGGTACTAGAGTCACGTGGGAGATGTTTCTGGTGCTGATCCAGTTCTCCCAAAGAGACTCTCCTCAGGTTCATTTTAGTACTTTCCTAATGAAACTCTTAGACCACCAGTAAGTGGATGTGAGTTAAGATGTACTGCGGCGTGTCCTAAGGTACGTGCTTTATTCGCTGTGAATCTGTACTGCCACCTAATTATTTTCTCTTCTATTTCCACTTTTACTTATTTCACACTCTCCAACTAGATGGGGAACAGCGAAAGGGTTATATACTAAACCTTGTATGTTGAAAGTTAAAACCACTACTCTCCCCCTCTCTCTTCTCCCTATAGGTATTCAAATGTTAATTCTAACAGCGTCATGCACTACTGTAAAGTTTATATGACGAAACTACTTGATGTACGCCCGTAACATACTAAAGTTCACGATCAACCTCTAAAATAAGAAGTATGTGACTATGTGTATAGTGTTATATTATCACTTCCACTACACTATCTAGTCCTGAAGGAAACACCTGCCTGGCTTCTTAGAATACAAAGTACCCTTGTAGGTCAGGGTTTGACCCTCCCACTTTAATCAAGGAGGAGAGCGGGGAGTAAAGAGAAGTTTATGTTTAACGTTTATCTAGAGCCCTGTAGACTTTTATACTCTTTACGAACGCTAACTCGTAAAGATAGGAAACATTTAGCTCTTATATCGAACTTAAAAGAACTACCACTCCGAATATGATAAAAATAGCGTTAGGGACTTTCAGTGTCTTTTGGTTCTCTGGACTCGCGTGCCGTTAGAGAACCTGTCCAATGAGTGTTACAAACGCTTATATGATAACTTTATTTAATACTGAGCAAACACAACTTATATGTTAATTTTAGTACATAATACGTGATTTATATGATTTAACTTACGCCGACCTCGTATCTCTAGAACTACAAAATCTGGGTCCTGGTAGAGTTCTACTAGGAAGTTTCTAGTCTTAATTGTTAACCCACCTTGAATGGCTCTACACCAATAGTCCTATAGAAGTCCTACTTATATTAATTCTAGATGTCAAGTCAGGTACTATAGTAGAAATATTCCTCTATATTCTGATTTCCTGAAACAATTTCGTAGCCCTTATAAGAATAGGAAAGAGGTATAACTTAGCTACAAGCACTAAAGATTACCCGTCCTGTTCATGAGAAAAACCCCCTTTTCCCTCTACCCGTCCAGGTTTTCATAGACCAAAAGTCTACTAATGAATCAGATAGTCGCATTGGCATGGCCGTGATGTAGCTATCAAGCTAGTAACCTAGGGAGGCGGTTCCTTCCTTCCAAGGAGACTATGTCTTGCAAGAGGAGGTTGAGAGGGAAGGAGAAGGTCTTGAAGTATACTGGTTGGCGGGCAATATACCCTCTCTTCTACCTATCATAGATTTTTACACTCAACTTTCTTCCTCTCGCTTCTGCCCTCTGAGCTCCTGCTTTGGCTTGCAGAAGATAGGTGGGCATCTAGAAATTGATTTAGTTTGAATCTACAAGAGTATACCCAAGACTAACATAATATGCAGCCTGTAGAAAGATATCACTGAACAAGCTTCAATTGTTTTCAGGAATAGATAGAAGTGATGATGGTGAAGAGCTGCATGAACTCACCGCAGTCAAAAGTGAGGTTGAGGTTGAGGTTGCACAAACAAAAAGTGGGTCAGCTGACTCGCAATCCTAGACCTCTCGCGTGTCTTCCAGTTGCCTCAACATCTCGCATGCGCCTTCCAAGTACCTACCTACCGAGCTACCCTCCTCTACTCATATCAACCACCACATCACCCTCAACACCACACCTACACGCCCACAAACCCTCAATCCCCAATTCTCCACCCCACCCACCACCAAAATGTCCGAACGAGACCTCCAATCCATCCTCCAAAAACTAAAATCCACAACCACCTACCCCGAATCCACAACCCTCCTCTCCAAAGCCAAAATCACCCTCCTCCACCTCAAAGCCCTCACACCCCTCCCCACAACCCCGCAAACCCTCCTCCTCCTCGCACGGGAGGTCTTCGAGTCCGGCGCCCTCCTCTCAATCCGGTACAAAGACACAGCAGCATTCACACGCTACGTCCACCAACTCACGCCCTTCTACGAGCTGCCCTCGTCCATCCTGCCAGGTGCGAAGAGCGAGCGCACGAAAGTCACGGGCTTGTACTTGTTGCTTTTGTTGACGCAGGGGAACTATGCGGGTTTCCATACGGAGCTGGAGGGCTTGGAGATTCGCGAGGGGAGTGATGGGGTGAGGGTGGAGGATGATAGGTATTTGGGGTATCCGATTCGATTGGAGCGGTGGTTGATGGAGGGGAGTTATGATTTGGTTTGGAAGGCGATGGCGAGTCGGGAGGTACCCAGTGAGGAGTATGGTGTTTTCTCAGAGGTGAGGTCCATTCATTCCCTCTTATCCACCGTACCCAATTCTATTTGGACGTATTGTCTGTCGGAAATACATTGCTAACTATATATCCGAATTAGATCCTCACCATCACTATCCGAAACGAGATTGCCTCTTGCAGCGAAACAGCCTACCCATCCCTCCCAATCTCATCTACCAAGAACCTACTTTTCCTCGACAGTGAAGGAGCCGTTGTTTCGTTTGCCCAGAGCAGAGGCTGGTTGATTAGGGACGGACGGATATATTTCCCCAACCAGAGCTTGAAGGCCGGTGCAGATCTAAATGGCAACCAGAAGGAGCTGAGTCAACTTGCCATCGAGAACACGTTAGGTTATGCGAGAGAGTTGGAGACGATTGTATGAGGAGCCAGAGAAATACATCACTTTGCTACCAGACAAGCGAGCTACCCCAATCCCAAGTTCACGCTTCATCACCCCTGTATTCTAGATTTGGCGCCCAGGCGTATCTCAAAAAGATGAATTAATGGATGGGCATATCATAAGATTCTTTTCGCTTCATCTACCACGTAATCCTCCAGCAGACTATCATTCGTTATTCTCTACATGTGACTGAATACAACAGCCAAGTATGACGACCACTTTCTACTTTTTCCGAACTCCATTTTGGTTCCAAAAAGATCCCCCCTATGCAACTAGCTTCAACCCACTCCCGTTTTTCCCCACCTCACAAACCTCACAGACGGTACAGACTGTTCCTTTGTACTTCGAGTGGTACTTACTGCCATCAAAAGCACAGACCTCGAATGGAGAGCCAGAGTAGATGGGCGTGTGGGAGGCGGCGCAAATGTCAAACTCAGCGAATTGATCAAACTCAATCTCGAGCGTATCATTTGGATTACGTTCACATTGTGCCTTTGTCTTTCGTGCCTTTTTGAAATATTAGCAAATATCCTATGCCATGGCAGAACCTGTACTTACGTTTTCCAACATCTTGGCATTACCGCCATTTGCCAACATACGGTTGGCAAAACTCAAAGCGGAATTGTAATTCTTATTAGTCCAGGCCGACTTCAAGGCAGAGACAAGAGTCAACTGTCGATGAGCAACTTCCAGCTTGGGGATTGTGAAGTACGCAGAGAGCTCGAGACTACGCTTCAACTTTTCAGGCGACTTTGCCACTTCTTCATTACTGCCAAGATTTCGTCTCGACAACTCAATAGCCATAGCGATGCTGTATTCGCATGCCGATGTAATGAGTTTCTTTGCTTCGACAACCTCCGATGGACTCGATACTGTATTCACAAGAAGTGCGAAGAGCATCCTCTTGAATATTTGTGCGCATTCTTCCAATTTGTTGGACTGCATGGCCTTGTAGCCTTTTTGGAGGTCATATGTAGCTAGTGATTCGATGTCTTGAGGTATGATAGGAAGAACCTTTCTTGGGTCTGTTTCGTCAACAGTTCGTCGGACGTAGTTGATTAGAGGTGGCAATCCAGCCGATGCTGGAAGATATGTTTTTGATGCCTCGTAAATTTCCAAAAAGCGTGGTTTTAGAGGCTCGAAATTGACTGCACCAACTTGGCGATTCAACAGCTGCATGGCGGTCTCGAAAGAACCACCAGCGACGTGGTCTGCAGCAAGTGGCGAGTTGCGAGCCCACAAGTCGGCTTCGCTGCTGGCAGCTCCACCAGCTTCCGTACTCTCAACATTAACGAAATCGCTCTCTACCTCTGGAACAATATCGTCTCCCATATCCCATCCCGCGGCATCCTCGTCCTCGTCTGCATCTTCCAAATTGCCATTTCGGTTTGTGGGATCCTCATCACCAGCATCATCGAAGCCAAGTCCGTTAGAAGCTGCAGCTGGCTCATCCTCGAGTGTCAATCCTTCGACCTGTCCGAGAAGAGCCTTTTCGAAGAATGATTGCGAGGTCGCCTTTGTTGGCCAATTCGCTTTGAATGTTTGTACTACGGGTTTTGGTGGCGTTAAGGGGCTTCCCATTGAAGGAAGAGTAATTTGTTCTTCAGTAAGCCCTGTCGCCTCTAAAATTGACTCACACTCATCTTCCAAGCCATGAGACTTAGCCGTCATGAATGCAAGGGGATCTATGGCTCGTTAGACAACGTTTCTACAACGTGGCAAATTTTGCACTTACACAGATCAATCTCCTTGAACATTTGGATTCGGTCCGTCACATCCCCGAGATACAATGCATTTTGGAATCTCGCAGTAAAGTCGCCACGGTGTTCTGCAATCTTGGCCATTCGTTCAAGCTTAGCCTCGTCACCAGTCGAGAGATACAAAAAGGATAATTTGTCGAATTGTCGGAGTTTTTGGTAAGTCATTTCAACAATTTGGTGGTTGCCATGGGCAAGGGCTTCGGTTGTTAAGCGAGACCATAGCTTGGGCTTGTCTAATTGTTTCGCCATCTCAACAGCGACATCCAAGTTGCCACATTCAATGGCAAGCTCGAATCTCGTCTGAGGATCTTGAACGAATTGCAGAGCGATTTCTGGGTAACCTTTCTTCTGCAAGTACGAGATGATACTTTGACCAACAAGACTTGAGTTTTTGATTATTTGCAACATCTCTTCGTAGTTGCGTTTGACGAGAGCCATCTTGAATCGGTACTCTGTCGGGTCAATATTCAAAATCTTGGGCTTTGCGTTTCGATCCAAACAGTAAACTGTGCGTGCCTTTACTCGGACAAGATAAACAGTCTGGTCTAATGTGCGGACTATTCCGTTGTCGCCGTTCAGCAAAGTGTACTTGATGTGGTTCAAAGTTGAATAAAGAAGGACGCCAGCATCATCCCAGGTAGCACTCTTGATTCGGATGGTCTCGTGTAGTGTACTGACTTGTTCCAAAGCTTTCGTCACAATGGTCACATTGTGTTTGCTTAGGAGGGCAGCGTAAAGGCCATCGTTGGACCAAACAACATACTTGACACCGCTGACTGCCAACTCGGCGACACTCTTCTTTTGTTGGATATCATATAGGTGGACAGCGGAAGGGGTAATTAGAAGGAGATTTCCGGTTCCACCAAAGTAGATATCGGTGGTTCCGTGAGGTGGTTTGATGGTTTTGGTGGTTGAGTTTGACAAGTCCTTGATATCAATTTGTTGGTTGCTGGCATTGAAAACGGCGAATCGATTGCGTGCCACGAATACAGCTGAATTTCCTTGACCCCGCTTGGTGTCAGCACCATCAATTGCTCCGGTGCCATCTCTTGGGAGGTTGATAAGTTCATATGAACCGCCATCTGCAGGGGAAGTGACCAAAATTGCACGTTCAGCAGGGTTGAAAGATAATGTTCGGGGGGGAACCCAAGGGCTACCAAGCTTCTTCAAAGTCAACAATGTTGGACTTTCGATGTTCTTTTGGAAATCATATGACCGAACGTGCTTCTCCTTAGTGATAAAGAAAAGATTGTTCTGGTAGAAAGCGGATGCAGGCCTCTCCCTCTCAAGTTTAAAAACCATAACACCATTATCGTGACCAGCCGCGAAAAGATTTATTTCGGGGTGGGCGGCAATTACCCAGAATCGGTCATTCTCGCGCTTGAATGATTGTACCGAGGTACGTTTATTAAGGTCCCAGACTCGAATCGTCTTGTCTTCGCCCACGGAAAGTATTAAGTCCTGGTGTGGGTGGAACAAACATCCTGATGCGTTTTGAAAATGGCCTCGGCATGTGTCTACCTCCCAAGCTTTCGTCTCACTCATCCTCCATAGCTTCACCAATCGATCATCACCCGCAGACACGATAAGAGGTAGGGTAGGGTGGAATGCAACCCAATTGACACCTCTGTCGTGACCCTCCAAGACAAATTTGACTACAGCATCTGTGTTCCCAAACATATCCGCCTGATTCTGATTCGCCCGTGACATTTGGTCCTCGAAAGTCATCGATGTTGGAGCTGAGTGTTTCTTGCGGAGTCCAGAAATGTCCCATACACGGACTGACTGATCGAGAGAGGCGGAAACTACCAAATCGTCTTTTGGGTGAAACTGCGCACACATCGTATAGTGATTGTGTCCGGTCATGGTGCAGACTAATTTAACATGTTAGCCATTGGTATATTTGAAGTCGAAGGCTTATAGGAAGTGCCTACTCAGTGATCTATTCTGCCAGTTCCAAATCCTGATGGTTTGGTCGTCGGAACTCGAAATAATCCATGGAAGCTCATGATGGAAGAAAACTGTGCGAACATAATCCAGATGTCCATTCAAGGTAAAAAGACATCTGCGGGTCTGATACGACCAGACCTTGATCTTGTAATCGTCTCCCCCGGAAACGAAGAGGGGTTGTGTCTTGTGGAAATCTATTCCTCGAACTGGTCCGTCGTGCTCTTCAAAACGGTCGATTAAAGTTCCCATACGATAATCCCATAGTTGAATTGTAGAGGAGTGTAAGGAGACGAGGATCCATGGCCTTGCTGGAATTAGCTGTGAATGCGCGGGGGAATCGACTGAGCATACCGTTTAGGATGGAAGGCAATGCCCTTTGCCCTCGAGGACTTTGATTCGAACTGAAGATTGGTTTAGCTATGCTATCAAACTGATGAACAGAAAGTGGAGTTTCATGTGCGCCAATTCGTACCTTCGTCAGCATATTGGGAGAGGAGGACGCCATCTTGACCGACGCAGGGAGGATCGAGGAAGCCTATGCTTCGCGCATCAATGAACGGAGGTGGCAGACTTTTCTTGCAGGACTTCTGCTGCAGACGTAACCGTGGGAAATGTATCTGGCTTGGAATTGGTGGTATGGGTATGGGTATGTGGTCAAGTCAGAGCATTTGAAGATGCGATGCTTATGATTTGTGGGCGACGTGCTCTGGGAAACTGCCACCTACTGCCTTGCGATTCGTGGTTCAGATTGTCGCCTGGGATGTGAGGTGTCGACGGGGGGCAGAAGGAATTGTCTTGGTTCAGCTCAGCTCAAGCTTCACCTGCACTCTCCATTGAAACTCATCCATGCTGGTTCTGTGTATAGCATAGATACCAACTTGTAGCTCCCTTTTAATTTACATATTTCCAAGGCCTTCTACAGATCAATGAGCTGGTCATTCTACATAACCAGTTTTAGACTTTTGTCCAAACTGGAAGAATTATTTAGTGCCGCTTTTATTTATATGTTCACCGTTGAATGGCCATGGCCCGGTGCTGGAGCTCTAGTGGAGGTGTATTGGCGTCGAGTGTCATTTTGGCAAGGTGGCCCCAAGCTCCCGGATGTTCAGCCTTGTGCCTCAGAACACCAACACCACTTTTCTCTGCGCATAGATCCACTGTATGTAAGATAAGAATATGCCCGCCCTCATATCATTGACTTGAAAGGCATTCTTTTGATTCTTTCCGCTGGCGGACAGCAATTTTCCCCTTTCGCCCGCGAAGCCCTGAAAAAAAGAAGCTGCCAAATTGTCAGCCCCGCGTGTGGAGGGACATCTAGCAATAGCCGGGCAGCCTTCAAATCCACAACAACACCACCGCTCCCACCAAATCCGAAGAGAACTTCGTGATGGGAGTTCTCGGTATGCCGTGGGGCCTGACTGGGGCCCTTCTGGCTTCCACATACCTGCACTCGCTCTGCGCTTCTGCTAGTCCTTCAATCAATGTTAATCTCAAAGCTTCCTTTGCTCCAGCTCCATACCTTCTTGAATTATTGTAAAGCAATCTCTTCCCTAGCAAGATATTTCTGGTCTAATTATCTGTAGAGAAACGGCTGCAGACGAGAACGCTACCAGCTACTTTCCCTTGCTCGATCGAATTGCGGAAGGTCATTTCTCCAAGCCAACAACGGATCAAGAACTGTATGAACTTTTTATAAAAGTCCTAAAGGATGATGGGCATATGGCCGACTCGGAGGCCCTTTCATCCTACAAATTTGCCTTGTCAATGCGATCTACCGCACCTCGAATCGAAGCCCATTACCAATATTACCATACGGCTGCCGAACCATCTTTGGCGGCCCAAGAAGGTACATCATGTCCCGCATGGGTACTGTTTCACGGCAAACAATACTGCTCACCATCGCTGGATGCTTCGAACGGGGAGGTTACTGGGAAAATGTAGGTATCCAAAAACTAACAATTAATAAGACAAGGCTAATTATGGTTCATAGCCAGACGCAAGAACTTCAATTTGATCGAGTCTTGGGAAACCTTTCGGCTCCTGCTTCTATTTTATATGCAGATATTACATCTTCGGATTTTGGAAAATTCCACAAAACCTTGGTAAAAACTGCCCGGGAAGGCAAAACTTCCTACCGAGTTCGTCACAGGAAGGGCCGTTCAACAAAGATTCATCGATCATTGATGGTTCCAGGTTATGGTGTAGAGTTGGCGTTAAAGCGTACAGATTACATTGTAATTGACGACAGAGAGGGCGAGAAGAATCAGCCTGCAAAGGATGTCAAGGAGAAGGAAGTCAAGTTCGAGGACGAGGAATTGGCGGATTTGAAGCCATTATCTACGTCAGAGCTAGTCTCTCTCGGAATTAAGGCGTCAAGTTTCATTATGCAAAGTGATAAGCCATTCGAATCGCTTGTCAAGTTGTCGCAAGATTTCCCAAAATACTCCAGTGCCATAGCATCACACAATGCTACGAAAGAGTTTGTTGCCGAGCACGAGTATAATCGTGCTCAAATGGTGCCCGGAGGCTACAATGTATGGTGGATGAATGGTATTCAGATGATCGATCGCCAAATAGAAGCCTTGAGCATACTTGGTATGCTCAGAGCCGAACGGAAACTCATCAATGGCGTCCGAAATCTGGGGTTGACTGGGCGTGAGGCGATTGATCTACTCTCTCATGAGAATATTGCGCTCGTGAAATCTGAGAAAGAACCACTAAGATTCGACTGGAGAGATGATATTGAAGGAGGTAATGCCATCATCTGGTTGAATGACATTGAAAAGGATACACGTTATGAGGATTGGCCATCCTCCCTCCAAGCAGTGAGTAGTCCTTGATCGTCTGATTTTAGTTTCTGCATATTCTGATTTCCAATTAGTTCTTACAGCGCACTTACCCCGGCCAATTACCGAGCGTGCGAAGGGAATGTTTTAATTTGGTGGTACCAGTTGACTTCACTAATATCGAGGATTTGTTACTCGTCACTCAAACGCTCGCTAGTTTCGTGAAGAGAAAGCTCAATATTCGAATTGGAGTAGTGCCGAAATCTAATACCCAAAACTCTCTGGATCAAGCAAGGGTGTTGTACTATTTGCTGGATACTTATGGGCTTTCCACGGCGATAAGTTACTTGGAGAAGGCCTTTGCTGCCGAGCAGACGTCAGCACCAAGCAAGGCAATTGCGGATGAGGCGGTCGACGGCCGAAATATCAAACCAGAAAAAGTGGCTCGCTCTATTGATGAGATCGTCAAATCCGAAGACTACCAGGAGCAGATTCAGGCCTCCAAAAACTGGATGAGCAGACTTTCCGCAGACGGCAAGACTCGTATAGCACTCGTGAACGGCATCGTTATACCACGGACGGATAATTGGCTCCATGCAATGCAACAGAAGGTAACCACTGATATACAAACTATACAGCAAGCAATCTTTCAAGACACATTCGCTTCTGATGCCTGGCTTCCCTCTCATTTTTTATCAAATGCAGTCACGCATAGAAATGCATTGATTGTTCCAGAAGATGAGAAAGACCTGAAGATTTTCGATATCAGCAAACTTCTAGGTGACAAGCAAGATTTGTTGAACACTTTTCCTGGTGTCAAGGCACACCCTGATTCCGTCAAAAAGGATTGGGCTCACATGGTCTTAATTACCGACTTAGAGTCTGAAGCTGGATCGACTTTACTCGCTACCACACTTGCCTTTCGCGAGGCGGCTCCATCTATTGAAATTACCATCTTGCACAACCCAGGTTCACCAGACATTGGTACTGGGTTGAGTCACGACTTTTATGCTCATGTTCTTGAAAATCCAGAAAAACCTGATACTGTCAACGGATTGACAGAGGTCATCGGATCAGATAAGAAAAGGGATGATGGGCCAACCGTGCAACAATCAACCGACTTTTGGGACAATGCAGCTCCATTCATTAAGTCTTTAGGCCTTCTGCCTGGTCAAGGGGCTATTCTTCTCAATGGTCGATTTGTGGGTCCAATTCTAGAAGCTAATACCCTTACCCATGGAGACTTTCAGCAGCTACTGGAATATGAGCGTTCCAAACGTATAGTTCCAGCATATACAGCGATGGAGGAACTTGGATTTGCCGAAAAGGTTTCAAATCCCTTGTCATTGGCCAAAATTTCGTCACTTGTGGCATTGTCAACAATATCCGATACTCCAGAAGGAATGTTTGAAGAGGCTTCAACAATTCGGATGAGCAAGTTCAATCTGTGGAATTCTTCACACACTGCCATAGAGGTTGGGGACAAGTCTACGGCCAGCATCCAGATGATATTACTGGTCGACCCTGCAAGTCAACAAGCCCAGAAATGGGTACCAATTCTCAAGGCGATTTCTGAGCTTGACGGTGTTTATGTTAAGCTATATCTCAACCCTAAAGATAAATTGGAAGAACTTCCAGTGAAACGCTTTTATAGATATGTCATTGACTCCAAGCCAACCTTCACCGATACTGGCTCCCTTCGACCTGTGGGTGCGACCTTCAGTGGTGTACCACAAGAAGCACTACTGACCATGGGTATGGATATTCCACCGGCATGGCTTGTTGCACCAAAACAATCCGTACATGATCTGGACAACATCAAATTGAGTTCAGTCAAATCCGATGTGGAAGCCTTGTACGAGCTTGAACATATCTTGATAGAAGGGCACTCGCGTGAAGTTTCCGACGGCGGCGCCCCTCGCGGAGCACAGCTTGTTTTGGGAACTGAAAAGAATCCTCATTTTGCCGACACAATCATTATGGCAAATCTGGGTTATTTCCAATTCAAGGCAAATCCAGGCTTCTACAAGATTGATTTGCAGGAGGGTAGAAGTTCGGAAATTTTCAATGTTGACAGCATTGGGTCTCTAGGCTGGAGCCCAGTGCCCGGGGATGAGAGCACAGAAGTTGTGTTAATGAGCTTCCAAGGTGCCACTCTCTACCCTCGACTATCACGAAAGGCCGGCATGGAGACCGAAGACGTTCTTGTGTCAAATGAAGATTCCGTGATGGACTTTGTCTCTCGGGGACTTAATTTTGCTCAAGGGCTCTTGGGTAAGAAGCCTGTCATGGCCAAAAAGGAGCACGCTGAGATCAACATCTTCTCCGTTGCTAGTGGACACCTCTATGAGCGAATGCTAAATATCATGATGGTTTCTGTCATGAAGAATACCAAGCACACAGTTAAATTCTGGTTCATCGAGCAATTTCTCTCACCATCATTCAAAGATTTCATCCCATACTTGGCCGAGGAGTACGGCTTTGAGTATGAAATGGTTACATTCAAATGGCCCCATTGGCTTCGAGCTCAGACAGAGAAGCAACGTGAGATCTGGGGATACAAGATTCTCTTCCTCGATGTCCTCTTCCCCTTGTCTCTCGACAAAGTCATCTTCGTCGATGCCGACCAGATTGTTCGTACCGACATGATTGAATTGGTCAACCACGACCTCCAAGGTGCGCCTTATGGTTTCACTCCTATGTGCGATAGTCGAACCGAAATGGAAGGATTCCGCTTCTGGAAACAAGGGTACTGGGCCAATTTCTTGCGCGGTCTACCTTACCACATCAGTGCCCTCTATGTCGTCGACTTACACCGCTTCCGTGAAATTGCCGCGGGTGATCGACTTCGTCAGCAATACCACGCCTTGTCCGCCGATCCTAACAGTCTCTCCAACTTGGATCAAGATCTTCCTAATCACATGCAATCTATCCTGCCTATCCACAGTCTCCCACAGGAATGGTTGTGGTGTGAGACATGGTGTAGTGACGAGAGTCTGGCGGAGGCGAAGACGATTGATTTGTGTAATAATCCTCAGACCAAGGAGCCTAAGCTGGACCGCGCGAGGAGACAGGTTCCTGAGTGGACGGTTTATGATGATGAGATTGCGGCTGTGGATAGGAAGAGGAGGGGTGTGCCGGAACCGACGGCAGAGAAGAAGAATGAGAAGAGTAGAACGCTGGAGGAGCTTCCGAAGACTTCTGCTACAGATGAGAAAGATGAGTTATAGATCTTGCGTTTTGGGGGATTTTGGAAATGTTTTTGTATGTATGGATGTATGTACATTAAGCACAAGAGCTTTTTGGGATTTAAGATGCTATGGCTTTTTGTAGATACTGTGTCAATGCTTGTGTCAATGCTTACACGTCCATATTCTCAGTGATGATATCATATGCATGGACAGTTTTCTCCAATGAAAATAGACGGAGTTCATCCTATAGAAAATCCCAGTCTTCACTCCAGTACTCCAACTCCTTCCGCCCTCACCACCCCATCTCATCTCATCATCTCCCCATCCCAAGCAAAACAAAAAGCAATAAACACCCTCTAGACGACGCAAGAGAAACACGAATGCAACATCCCCATAACCCCATTCAATATTCGAGGTACGAGTACAGTAATATCAACTTCCTTAACCAAATTATCCACTTACTCCCCAAGACAAAAAATGATTCCTTTTCGTTAACTTGGCAAAGTTGTACATGATGTTTTCTGTGGTTTGGATGTTAGATTATTGTGTTTTGGGATGTGCTGAGGTTGGGGTATTGGTCTTGTGGGAACGGGAGTTTTATGGGGATCTTGATGGGGGATATGAGGGGGGAGGGGGGCTTTCGTGTTTAGTGTTTGGTGGTTGGTGCGATGTGTGGTGTGTGATGGAGAATGGGGACCTTGGGCTTGTACAAAGTGCTTTTTTCTAGGAAGGGGAGGGGAGGGAAGGGGGAAATGGCAATTACTTCTCAACAAGATAGGAGATTCTATATTTATTGAGGAACTAACGTATTAGGGAAGAACTATCTATGTATCTTATCCATACCCATTCCTAGAAGGATTGCGTATCATCAAGAGATTTTGTTCAAGAGTCTGTCCTTGTTGAGTTAGGAAATCGATGAATGAATGAATGAATGGATGGATGGATGGTGAGGTCACATGTACTGTAAGATACATAGTACGAGGTATCCCCACAGTCAGTCACAGTATAACATAACACCCGCATCCTATCCGTTATCATGATACGTAATACTGGATATCACGATACAGTACCACAAGTGTTAAATCTTGAAAGTTTTTACTTTACTTGATGGCCGACTGAGTTCTTGGATCTTCGACTTGCAAGACCGGGGAGGGGGTGGATGGAGTGGGACATTGAAGTGATAATGCAAAGCTGTTATGATATATCTACCTGTTTACTCAAGTGGATATCTTAAAGCAGGTTATGCCGTACTAGTAGTTAACTTGGTACTCGTTCGATAAAATCAAAATCAATCAATCAAGTATCATACTACACGTTTGTATGCTCATTCATCTATTTCGTACCATCTATCTATCGAGTAACTCTCGTACCAACATAATCTTAATAGGTGACATGGCAATATATTTTCCCCCATAACCTGAGCTTCACAGAGGGACTGAGTGACGGCAACCGGTCCTCAATCTCCATGAAAAGTTGTGTTTCATTGTAATTATAAAGTATGGAGTTGAAGTAACAACCTGGAAACTTTCTATAAATCCCCTCTCTTTTCCCTTGACAAGCTCACTGTACTATCAACCATACACTCTTTTAAACTCCTTTAATTCAGAACTTTCAGAACTTACCAACAAACCAAAATTACAAGAAAAATGAAATTCACAACACCCCTCTTTTTAGCTATTACAGCTTTTTCGGCGAGCATCAATGGCGTAGCTATCCCGACGGATTCGAATGTGGAGATTGTGATTAATGTCAAGGTGAGAATATATCCGTCCTTATTTATTCTCCTCTGTTGCTCTGTACTGCGTCGAAGAGATCATTTGAGGCTTCGAGGACTAACTAATATGGTACAATAGGACGATCCTCAAACACAAATATCCTCCCACGCCCGAGTCCTCAACGCCGAGACACTCAACCAACCACTTGGGACGGAACTCTTTTGTTTGGGTGAGAATAGTATGTATTCCCTTCTTCCTTCCTCTTTCTCATCAACAACACTCATCCCCCTTAATACACCATCCACCGCAACCACGCTGACTCGAAATAGTCCCCTGCAACACAGCCTTCGGCTTCGGCTGCTGCGAAGGCCTCCAATGCGGCGTCACCAAGACCCTTTTCGGTCCGTTTTATCAGTGTAAGAAACCGAAGTATCCTTGGGAGAGTGCTGTGGGTGGTTATAAGGAGTTGCGTGCTAGAGGTGAGGATGTTGAGTAGATGGCTTGCTTTCTGGTAATGGGGATCTTGAATAGGTAGAGATGGGGAAAGTGAGAGGGAGAGACTGGTATTTGTGTGGGGACTTCATACGCTCTTTTGGGATGTGATTTTTTTCTTTTTGAGGGGGTGGTTTGGTGTGGTGATGGTTCTTAAGTGAGAGTTATTTTTCAGTTATTCTTCTTTTCTTTTCTTGGCGGAGGGGACTTGGATTGGATTGGATTGGATTGGATGTCAATTCGCTTTACCTATTTGGTAGGAAAAGAAATACTAAAACTGATTATTTTGGTGATCTTTTATGGAATTCGGCTAGACTTGTGAAAGGGTGAGAAAAGTGATTTGCGTATTGATGGTGAAGAGATGTGTGATGCTAGCAGTATTACGGTAAACTTGTTAACCTGGCCTTGACTTGCCTCACGGAGAGTGAATTGAGTAATCTACTGGTCAAGTATTGTAGCTCTAATGACAATCGATATAACACACTAAAACTACATCCTACGCGCTCCACACGCCGGCACAAAGGTAAAATACAGTATTAGAAACCTAGACGTCGGCGGTCACGGTCGTAGTAAAGTACCTCTTTCCTCATATCCACTCATTCCCATCGATACATCAAATTATCCCGAAGAAAGACACTCACACATCTCCATTAAATCAAGACTACAAATTCCCTTCTCCATCCATACCACGGAAGAACTCCCAACCCCTCCTTCTCCACCTCCCCTACCCCTAACTAATTAACATCCCTCGCTTCCCACCCGCCCCCTAAATCGTCGCAAAATACTGTTAATACATCGAAATCCTACAGCTACCGCCATAAAAATTAGTAACCTTCCCGCCTAGCCTAGTCAATTCAGTTACTGTGTCTACGCACCTATTAGCTCTATACTACGAAGCTGTTACCTCCCTCTTTCGCCGTCCCAAAAAATACCCCTTGAAAATCCACCCGTCGAGGGGATCCTTCCTAAGGGGGCCTCGCAGCTATAATATTAGGGGCCCAAGTAGAGGTTTTATATTTTTATTAGAGGTAAAGGGGAAAGGGGGTGTTTTTAAATTTTGTTTTAAGGGGGAAGAGGTAGTGGGAGATTAGACTCGAGGGCTTTTTTAACTATTGCTTAGAATGGTTTACCTTACTTTACTTTATTACTAAGCTCCCTAGGTTTTAGTTGGAATCTTGGATAGAGGAGTTCTTGAAGTCAGAAATATATACGAGTTTGTATGATAAGTATTATACAGTATATAGTACCTATTGGATTAAGCTTAGATAAATATAACGAACGTGTTTCCCTATAATCTATAATCTATTATCTATCTTTATATTAAGTTTGAAGTATATCTACTAGAAGTATAAGTTAGGATTCGGTACCCGGTAATAGTTATACGAATGTCGAAATACATGGGGTTCACGTGTATAGTATCAAAGTTTATCCGGGATTAATCACTCGAGTTTAATTCCTAACGTGGTAACGTATAATTATGACATTCGTATTCTCCCTCGCTATCTATCGCTTGCTATGGTAGACTGACTCTATCTATTCTAGATTCTCTACTCGGTAAGAAGAGGTCACTATACCTCGCCCATGTAGGATTTTCACGCCCTGACCTCGTGGGTAATGGGGGCGCCGTTGTTGGTCCGTTGGTTATAGTGGTTAAGTGGTTCGGGTCGGGTCGGTCGGGCGTAGTGTTGGGGAGTACTACACATGTGTCGCGAAGGAAAGGTGTTTTTTCGGAGTGGATGCCTTTCTCTCGTTCTTGCTTATGTTACAGCTTTGATGGATTAATATGAGATGAATCAATGATGTGGGTAGGTGGGTAGGTTTTCTCTAATAATATATATATATGGATGTGCTTCTTAACGTTACTGTTATAGGTATGGTGGAACAGGAGCTAGTTATAGGTATTACTAATTTACCATTCCATTTTATTTAAACTCACTCCATCGGTAGTTCTCCTCGCCATGTAATCAGACGAAAAAACTCGAATTCTTAAAACAAGATAAAGCATTCAATAGAGAAATCATCCAGTCACGTTATCAGATAAATAGTGTAGTCTACAAACGTGAATTTAAAGATGGAAAGTATGGTTGATACCAAGAAACCAAGAAAAACAAGCTTGCCGCGCCGGGAAGTTTATGGTGCTTGTTCATGAAAATCTGTTATGGATCTCTTGGGTAGCTTTTTCAAGAGTCTCGGCGATGTTGGTGGCGTTGGTATGATGGTGTTGTACTATAGCACGTACTGAATTTGAGATGGTCTTGCTCTGCTATGCGATTTTAATTCTGAGGAAGAGGAAAAGTTGGGATTCTTCGATTTGCTTTGAAGTTATTTTGCCACCTAGTATAACTTTTTTTACTTCATGATTGAAAATGAATTGTTGTTTTTGCTGTTTTCACTATCACATTACTTAGTGAGTAATGAGGAAGTGAAGTCCCAAACGGCTGGAACGGCTCGGAAGCTGATCCCCGAAGCAGTTAGCACGCCAAGAGCCAGTGGAGAATGTCTACAGGGCTCCCTAGCAAAAGTAGGCGAAGAGGAGAAGAGAAGACCAGCACGTTTTCATAACAGCCTTCCTATTGGTGTCTTCCGACGACATGCCCAAATCTCACTTCTTCATCCATCACCTCACGACCATTCCTACTTCTCACTCGCCCATTTACTCAGTGCTGATTCTTCTCCAGCTGTGGTGCCACCACGTTTCCACGAGTGTATCATTGAGGAGCAAGACTCGTGATGATTAGGTAGGTGCCCGGCCGATGCACTACAGTTGGTGGTGTGTTCATGTACGGCCTGCACATGTGTACGGATTATTACATTATCGACCAAGATGGGAGTTTGATGCTATCAAGCTTTCCAAGACCTCTTACCCGTCGCGCATCACCACATGGGCTGAAGTGCCTAGAATTGCAGTTTGGAATGACGTGCATCACCTTGTGCGAAGAAGTCACTGTCACCGAAGAGACCAGAATCAGGCAATGAATGGTGAGATGAACTGACCCAACCTAATCCAACCCAACCAACCTCGTTCTACTTTCTTGTCACTGCCTCGTTCCTCGGGGTCTGCGATAGCGAAAGATGAAGTGCACGTTGTCGATTCCTTTGGACGACAAAATTTGATGGAAGAAAAGGGTGAGAAATCCTAGCCTCGACTAGGCTTGTTTGTTTCACCGGTTTGAGGAATTCCTTCAGCAGCAGCCACAGCGATCTACCTTGGCTGACGATGGGCTGCTGTGAAGGTCTTGCTTGATTGCTTCCCGCGTTCTGTTCTGGAAGCCTTCCTGATGTGGAAGTAGGTATGTTACCAGAGCACACCCTCATGCCAACACGAGGCTGATTTCCTACTGAAGCATGGTTCCCTGTTGTGGTGGGTGGGACAGTAGTTGATAGTGGATTCAGCCAGTCCAACGATCAAGTGATATTCTTGGATGCTAGGTAAGGGATATCCTCGTTGTATTTACATACCCAGGGATTCTCGATTGTTGATTCGCCATGAACAGTCCGGCTTCAACATACAATTATGAAGTATTCGCCCGGTGCGAATGATGAACACGACTTGCACTATTGTGTTAGTCCTTTCCACCTAAAAACTGTTTCGCTTATTTAGTAAAGTGTGCTTCAATACTTGTGCGTGATTGGTGCGCCGAGTGGCTGGATGAAAAAAAGGGTTGAGGAAGACAATGAAATGAGCCTTTTGCAGAAACTAGTAGGAGGCGAATACCGGAGATCAAGGAAATGGAATGCGCCCTTGACGAATCGCACAAAGGAAGAACAAGCGCCGAAGGTAGTTCTTTGCCAGAGAAGGTAGGTGTAGGTAGGTCATCATTATTAAGTAGAGGTAGGAATAAGAAAACCCGGGAATTTCTGATGATTAATCACGAAAGCTTCTACAGGCAATCCTCTTCTCATACCAACACTTCACTTTCAGTCTGTATAAGGTTGACAATAGAACTACTGCTGAAGGCAGTTCGTGTGTGCCGTGACGGGAAGAACTTGCCATCGATGCTAGCGAGTACTTCAAGGGGGGCATGCACGTACACAAGCATCAGCTCCTCTTTGGTGCGTCGAAGCCGAGATTCCTCACCACTAGACTCCTCGCACCCTAGTAATCTGGCTCTTTCAGGGCGCTCCATTATTCGATGGTAACATAATATTCAGCCACTCTATCCAATCCCAGGGCGAGAAAGGCCGTAGAGCGCGGTATGATTGCTTTTTAGGATCATGCCCTCCCCACAAGTACCCCGTAACCTTCCTCTTACTTCCCCTCCTTGGCCAGCGGCTTGCGAGTGAAGAACATCCTGGGCAACTCGTCGCGTCCCACCCCGTCGGCCACCACTCCCAGTTACGTTACTGCTATCGCTAACTGCACGTCGTTCGTCAGGCCAGTCAGTATTGGTTGGTACCAATATAAACCCAGCTCGTGTCCCCTACTTTCTACTCCTTCCTTTTCCTTTCCCAGTCGAGCACTCAAACACCTTCAATCCTGTCTCCTCATCGACATCCGACCTCAGCGTCGCCCGTAACAAACGCCTAATTACCTAGGTGGACAATTCTTTCATACACGGAAACCGAACTCGACAGATCAACTCACAATGGCTGCTCCTGTGGTCAAAACCGCTGGTGGAAATAATGCATTTCACAATTTCCATAACGATTTCGCTCATATTCAGGATCCTAATGAGCGACGAAGATTAGCTCTCGCCGAGATTGACAAGGCTCCCTTTGGATGGTATCACGTTCGTGCTTGTGTGGTTGCCGGTATTGGTTTCTTTACGGATTCTTACGATGTAAGTTTTAAACGAACTGGAAGCCAAGCACTCTGAATGTATCAAATTCTAATATTTTTCAGATCTTCGCCATTAACTTGGTCACGGCGATGTTAGGTGTTGTCTTCTGGCAAAACCCAAAGGCAAAAGGTGTCATCCCACCAAATTCCGATACGGCTATCAAAGTCGCTACATCTGGTGGAACCGTCCTCGGACAGCTTGGTTTTGGTTATCTCGCAGATGTCGTTGGTCGTAAGAAGATGTATGGTCTCGAGTTGATCCTTATTATTTTCGCCACGCTCGCTCAATCTCTTTCTTCGCCGTCTCCAGCTATTTCCATTGTCGGCCTCATTATTTTCTGGCGAGTTCTTATGGTGAGTTGATGCGTATGGAAACTTCAGAAAATTGCTAATTGTTGATAGGGTATTGGAATTGGAGGAGATTACCCACTCTCTTCAATTATTACATCCGAATTCGCTACTACCAAATGGAGAGGAGCCATGATGAACGCTGTGTTTGCTATGCAGGGTATTGGTCAGTTTACCGCTGCCATTATGGCTTTGATTGTCACGGCTGGTTTCAAGGAATCTTTGATCACTGGTAGCAAGCCATCAACCTGTACTGGTGTTTGCCAACTTGCTGTTGACAAGATGTGGCGTGTGATCATGTAAGTCGATACTCGGTCAACTTTGTCAATATTTCTGATGTAAGAATAGTGGTTTCGGTGCTGTGCCAGGCTGTATCGCCCTTTACTACCGTCTCACCATCCCAGAGACTCCTCGTTATACTTTCGATGTCGCCCGTGATGTCGAGAAGGCAGCTGAGGATGCCAGTGCCTACATGCACGGTCGACCCGAGGGAGAAGTGGATGAGATTCGTCGTGTCACCGCCATGCAGCAAAACGCCAGCGCTCTAGAAATCCCCAAAGCCTCCATGAAAGACTTCATCCACCACTACGGACAATGGAAATACGGCAAGGTACTCCTCGGCACAGCTGGTTCCTGGTTCTTCCTCGACGTGGCCTATTACGGTCTAGGCCTGAACAACTCCATCATCCTCTCTACCATCGGCTACTCAGGCGGCAAAAACATGTACGAAGTCTTCTACAAAACCGCCGTCGGCAACCTGATCCTCGTCTGCGCGGGTGCCATCCCCGGCTACTGGGTCTCGGTAGCCACCATCGACACGCTCGGCCGCAAGCCCATCCAAATCGGCGGCTTCGCCATGCTCACCATCCTCTTCGTCGTCATCGGGTTCGCATACGACAAGCTCTCCGGCAGCGCCATCCTCGGTCTCTACGTCGTTGCGCAATTCTTCTTCAACTTCGGCCCCAACTCGACCACTTTTGTCGTCCCCGGTGAATGCTTTCCGACTCGTTATCGATCCACCTCTCACGGTTTCTCGGCTGCGTCGGGTAAGGTGGGTGCGATTATCGCGCAGGTCGTCTTTGGGCCTCTTCGTACGCGGGGTGCGAAGCCGGGTGCGACGGGGAGGGATGCTTCGCCTTGGTTGAAGCATATTATGCAGATCTTTGCCTTGTTTATGTTGGCGGGTCTGATTACTTCTTTCTTGATCCCGGAGACGAAGAGGAAGACTTTGGAGGAGTTGGCGGGTGAAGTTCCTGGGTATGTTTTCCCCTCTTTTTCACATCTTGACTCCATCTTTTTTTTTCTTTTTTTTTTTGGTGATATACTGAAATTTCTTTCCTCAAATAGAACACCTAGTTACGACCCCTCAAACGATCGTCACACCCGTAAAGTTTCGGACGAG
Organism: Hymenoscyphus occultus; assembly: GCA_900536445.1. Taxonomy (NCBI): domain Eukaryota; kingdom Fungi; phylum Ascomycota; class Leotiomycetes; order Helotiales; family Helotiaceae; genus Hymenoscyphus; species Hymenoscyphus occultus. The sequence continues at coordinate 33,051 of UNPT01000437.1, forward strand.
AATTCAGCGGAGGGAAGTAAGGAGAGAGCTGGTCATGAGACGAAAGTCATTTAGATAATCACCATACCATGTTCTATTCTCTTCTCCTTGCATTCTACTTTCTTTCTGTCATCTGGACTGGGCTGGGTAGGTATATAGATTGCCGTTTGTTCTTCCTTCGTGGAACATGATTTGGTGGGGACTAGAGGTACCGGGTTAGATAGATGATACCACTTACTTCTTTTTTTGATGTGCATGATTTTTATTTAGGGTGCTGATTTTATGACTATGGTGTGTATGTGTGTGTTTAAGCGAGAGAGGTGGAACCCTTGATGAAGTCTTATATTGTATCCGCTCTTTTCTTAGGACTTTGAGGGATATGGTATAGGTAAGATTACGATTTGACGTGGTGTGATGCTGTATGATGGAGAGATGGAATGGGTAGGTAAGTAATACTATACAAAAACTTTGATTGAAATTTCTTTTGTTTGCTTTATCTTCTTTGATACATTAGGATTAGGATTAGGATTTGATCAGGAGGGATACTGTAAGGTTACTGTAAGATCAGAGGAAATTCAGATACTTGATTATATTGCTATAGTAAGCGGGTGGAGGTACTGGTAAAGTACTATGGTATGTATGTATGTATGTATGTATGTGAGATTATATATACTTGTAGTAATTGCTTGTAGTAATTACTTGCTTATAGTAATTGCTTGTAGTACTGTACCATGTTTTATTTGGTTTTGTGGTGTGGGTGTTTGTAAATGGTGTCTTCAGTGATTACTTAGGTATGGTAAAGTGCTTTATCGTTGTTCTGTTCTGTTTTTAAGGGTGGAAAGATTTGTGTTTGTTGGGATATTGGTGTTTAATTATCTTTAGCCTTTTATCTTGGACTTTTATCTTGGAATGTAGATTGTGAGATTGAGATCGTGGAAGTGGGGAAGTATTGAGGTTGAGATGGTGAGATGCTGGTTGATTTGGAAGGACAAGTAGAAATGGGACTGGGATCGGGACCTGAGGTGTATGGGGGAGGGAGTTTTTGGGGGGGGTTTGTATGGTATGGTGCTTGGATGCTTGGGTAGAAATTTTGATGTTTTGATGGGTACGGTGGTGACGGGGTTGTGCCTCTGGGGCGGATGTGGTTGGGTGTAAAGTGTTTAGGTTAGAGTGGCTGAACTGAGACTGGTGGATAGAGGATCCTACAGTATCTGGCTATATCGGTTTTAATGTAGGACTGAATACTCGATTCTTTTGGGGAGAGGCTTTTTGAGTGCAATTCAGTGGAATGGAGCTAGGTGGGTGGTTGAGTATAGGTTGAGTTGAGTGGAGTGGAGTAGGTGTTGTTGTTGTTAACTAGTAATTAAACTATGAATATCTGGATTTTCTATTTATGTATGGATTGTTTTGGAGGTTGATGGATGGTTGGATTGGAGATGTTTGTGGATTGTATACTGGATATATTCCTTCCACACTTGAAAGGTGTGGATAAAACGTGGGCGAAAAATGAATAGAAGTAGGTACGATGACTAGGCCGAATTGAGGCTCAAATTCTTAGAAATACGACGTGGTTGACCCAAAGGTTTTGTGTTGCAGGAAAGATGTTGTAAAAGTGGATAAGAGGGTACGTTTTACCCACCCCTTTGAAGCATGGAGGAGATACGCGGATATCCAGATCAATATCCATTGCTAGTACTGAAGGTAGGTAGAGTAGCACTGGCACCTTGGAATTGACGGCAAGATTTGCTGATAGGGAAAAACAGTGGTGGTCTTATACACTCATCTTATCCATTAGTCAAGGAAGCACTACCACCTACCCCTGAGGGGTTCGCAGCCAAGGATCTGCTTAAGCGAGGAGAGGTTATGGTTTCAAGTTTGATCACATAAGAGGTAGGCAGGCAGTTACAAGTTGAGAGGAAAGAAGTGGTGATTCATTTTGTAGTGGAGAAAGGTTTTGTGACTCAAACACACACACACACACACACCCAAACAAACAACCCCTCATGGGGAAGAACCGTAAAGGTCTTCCTCCTCCTCCTCTACCTGATCGCGACGACATCCACGTCCATCGCCTCCCCATCCTCACCCCTCTCCTCCACTTGTGTTGTTCCAGCTTCCGCCTCAGTCTCAGCCCTGCCAGCAGGAGCCTCAACCTCAGCATCCGCCTTCGCCTTAGCCTTCCCAGCAGCAAGCGCCTGCCACTTCTTCTCCCTCTTCGGCACGGCCTCCTCGTGATTCTGCTCCCAGCGCTTCTTGTTCTCCACCCTGCCTCCATTGTCTTCGTATTCCAGCCAGGCAAGCTTGCGCTTAGCCTCCAATCTCTGCCCGAGATCGTTGCTGGCACTACGAATTATGTCGTCGGAAGGACCTGAGGATCTGCCCAATCGAGCTGCTGGGACTCTCCCACCAGACTCGCGGCGGAGTTCGCACAGACGGGCGAACTCTTCAAGGGTGATTCGAACACCCTTGGGCGTCTCACTCAGGGTCCTATCCTCCGCGGCGAAGGTGTCGAGACGCATGCCCGATAGCCAGGCTCCATCACGAATTCGGAGAAGTTCCGATTCGGTCATCTTGAGCTGAATCTGACCGTGTTCTCTGCGATGCTCTGGGAGCGGTCTCTTCGAGGTACGTCCATTTGGAAACCGCCGTTCCATCTCCCCCCATCTTGCCCCCTATATCCATGAGTTAGTATCCAGTTGTGCGTGTTGTTGTGAGAAGCGCTACTTACCCTCAACATGGCATCCATACTTGGAAATGCCCACGTCATCTCAAGCCCCTCCATGAACCCCAGCGTGCGTTCTTCAACGCAATCTCGCCCCCACATCGCCACTGCATCAGCAGCATTCCCACCCCGCTTTAGCAAGAGAAACGCGTCAGTAAATTGTGTGAAGGATGGGTTTTGTGCGTATACGAGGAATTTGACTTACCTGCTCACCAGCAGCACCACCCGACTCCGAGACGCAACCTCCACTCCTGAATGATCCTGCGTCCTCCCCAAACGCCACCTCCTCGTCATCGTCCTCGCTCTCGGGAGCAGCTATGTCCTCTGCCTGCAGACCAGGGACGTTAGCAATGGATCTGGAGCGAGCTGGTTCTCCGCGTCTGAGACAGCTTGCGCTGGGGATACTACGTACCTGCTCCTCCACGGCAGGGACATCATCACCACCCTCAAAGCTCGCCATTGGTTTCTCTTGTTGTTTGGCCATTGTGTCGGCCAGAAGAAGGATGTCTTGGTGGTTGTTCTTTGTGATTGTTGTTGAGGTTTGCGAGCGAGAGATACCGTTTCTGGCGTCGACGCAATTTAAATAATTTCAAAGATTTGTTGACGACGGAATCGAAGATTCCGAATGGCCGAAGTGCCGATAGTAAAATTGGATGTGGTTCCGATGTCGATGCCGAATTGTTGTTGATGTTGATTCACCAGTATCTCTCGCTCGCTAGATTGACCAATGACGAGTCGAGTTGGTGGGTGAGGGTCTTGGCGGATTTTGATGATGTTTTTTTTTGTCGATGGTATATATAAAACACCACTCCATCCCCATATACTCCTGCTTGACACTCCCCAAATAGAGAAACGTATATACAAGGAAACGATGAAATGTATAAGTGGGTCAGCAAGTAGCTGAAAACGTTGGAAATGCCAAGTATTCGCTTAGCAACTTACCCGAAACACCATTCATATGCATCCCCATACTCTCCAAAACTCTGTAGCGAGGGCAGAACGGTACTCAAATTCCTAAAGTTCAGCTATCAACGAAACACAGCTACCATTCCTATTATGACAATCCTCGACGACATTCTTCTTCTCATTCTCTCTTGACGTGCGTACCTAAACAGAATTTCGGACCGGGAGTTCCTCTGGGGTAGGCCATCTCGTGAGCTTTTCAAGTTCATCCTCAATATATTTTGGCAGGGTGTCGGTCTGGTATCCGGAATTGCGAGCTTGGATTGCGCTCGGTGAGAGGTAACCAGCTTGGTACTTCAGGTAGTACCGCGCTGTCCATCGTGGGAAGAATGGGAGTTCGGGGCGGGAAGGGAGACCGTCTTCTGGCTTTGATATGTTTTCGCCGTGCTATGGTACGTTGTTAGCTGTTGACTTATCTGAGAGGGAAGGGTGTTTGGGAGAGGTCGGTTCAGTGACACTGGCGTCAATTGACGTCAAAGGTCAGGCAGAGGGAAAGATGATTCTTGCTTACCAAACTCTTGAGCTTCTTGATTCCATCTGCAAGTCTTCGTAGATGCAATCCAAGGAGGGTTCTTGGGTCCAGGCCAAGCTCCACAACACCCATCTTGGTAGCCGCAAGATGCAGCTTTGCCTTGATCCCCGCTTCCAAGTGACGAGAGACCGCTTCTTGCTCATCCCACGGTGGGTCATTAAAATCTGCCTTGAGGATCGGGCCACCAGTAAGACCTCGCAGGCGCTTCAAAACCTCACGCTCAGCAAGTGTGAGCTGGATTGGGGATTTGGCTCCATCTGGAACCTGCTCGAGTCTCGTGTCCCACAAATCAGGGAGACCGTACCCGGGACGGACACACATCAGCTCTTCGCGGGTTACCATTACCTCGTAGAAGCCCCAGTGGCGGCGAGCGTGGGCGAGATTGTACTGGACGTCGACGGACTCCTTCTCTCTCTCCGCGTACGTGACTTGCACTTGGACTTCAACAAACTGGCTTGTTGGCAAACCAGTAATGGGGTCCAGTGCGATTGGGAAGAGATCGAGGTCCGGACCGAAGCAATCGTTCTCATCGTTGTGGTGGTGGGTGAGACCACCAGACAAGCCTCCATTGGAGACAAGTGTTGCTTCATGAGCCTGGACCTGATTAGCTGACTTGAAGTGGAACGTGGTATGTGCAGTGGTCTGTTGGAAGGGTACTTACACCGTCAATACGAACAGGAACTACACCAGAGTCGGTGTTTCCTGTGGTGGTTGTGGCTCCACCGGCCAACAACCAAACCTGACAGTCTGTTATCATCGCATCCGATATCCATCGAGAATGATGAGTTTACCTTCTTGCCATCAACCGAGAGCCTAGCTTCCGCCTCGCTGACATCGTTACTGCGAAGACTAGGCTGGTAGCTGTCAGCTTGGATGCGTCAGAATCAAGTGTCGTTCACCTACATCGATCAAACCCTCGGATAAGCGAGGGACAACAGCGAGCAAACGCGGAAACATCTCTGCGGGGTGGTCCTCCATCTCTCCTAATGATTGCGCGATGCGAACAAGAGCGGGGGATGGGATGTGGTGGTGGTGTTGATGGTTGTAGAGGAGAGAGTGCGAAAGGTTGCGTGGGTAGAGAATTTGAGGAGATTTGTACGTCAATCGGATATGAAATCGGATCTGTTCTCTCCCGATGAGGTCCGATCAGGTGATTGTAGGGGGCTGGGGATGCTCTACTACCAGGGGTGGAATGAGGGTGAGGGACACCGATTCACTTCACTACGCGTGGTTTGGAGGAGCAATGTCTTGATTCTTTGGTTTTGTGGGTTCTTTGAGGGGTCATAGTACTTTATAGGGGCTACATAAGGCTGCATAAAGATAGGTGATGCGTGTACCCTCCCCCCTATTTATCTCGCGTAATTTTACGAACTTATATAACATCTAAACAAGGCTTTCATAGAGCGACAAACCATTTCTTTTACAAATATTGTTATAATTACAATGATTTAGTACTGGATTCTAGCATTTCTCATGATGTTTACTATTCTATAGTATCTATCTTACTAGATTTATAGTACTTATATAGCGTAATGATATAATTTTTATAATATATTATAGAAATGAAATCTTTTAGTAAATTCTACCCCTAATTTCTATACTAATCCTCGTTTCCTATAGTAAGATTTATAATAAGTATTAATAAAGATTACTTTCTATATTATTTTAATTATATTTCTAGAATAATTTATATTAATTCCTTGAAAATAAAATTTCCTATTATTCTAGAACTATCTTATTTAGAAAGTAGTATTGAGCTATCTACTTAGATAAATAATTAGTTACTTTTATTTAAATCTATTAGTTATTTATTTACTTAATACTATTCTTCTATTTATTTTAAGTAATAACTTTTCTATTTAATTCTTCTAAATATTATTCGATCTTTTCTACGAATAATAATTATAGAATAATTCCGATATATATCTTTCTAAATCGTTTGCGTATTATATTTAGAGAACTTTTATTAGATAGAATAATCTTTAGTTAAATACTTAGATATAGATTAAGTAGATTTTATTAATCTCTATTTCTAAGTTCTTTATTAAATCCTATTTTTCGATCTCTTTTAGTTATTAAAGAATAGTATATTTAAAGAATAATTAAAATAGATATATTCTTTAGATAGGTTTTATTACTATTCTAGTAGGATTATATATAAAAACTAGTATTTAGCTAAAGAGTATAATTTAAAACTAATACGTTTAATTTCTAGCTATTTTATTTAGTAATATTCTTTTATTTCTTTTAAATAATAAGATTTATAACTACTATTTTTTTATATTATATTAATTAAAAGATCTTTATAGAGTTATTTTTTAGATAACTTCTATTCTTAATCTAGAATATAATATTAATTTATAAGATAGTATTTAACTAGATACTTATATTATAATATATTAGTAAGTTAGAAATAAAACTTATATCTTTACTCTCTAACTTAATATATAGTATTTCCCCTCCTTTCCTTTCCTATTTACTAAGAAGGGAGTAGGAGATCTATATTAATAGCTAGGAGAAGGAAAGGAGAATACGTCTATCGCTTTATAATAGTAAATGATTATTAGCTAGCTCCGAGCGACTAGCGTGCTCCGCTAGCGTACTGTGGTATCTATAAGTACGTAGGTACTTAACTAGCTATACTTACTCGGATAATATAACCTAGAGACTTAGTTATTACTATAGTAATATAGGTCTTTTCCATTACCTACTTAACTAAATAAGTTATACTAATACTAATTTCTAAGGTCCCTTGTGAAGGTTCGATTTCGAGTTTTGCAGTGAATGGATTTGCACGTGTTAAACCCTCGCTTGAGTGAATAGGGGTATTTTGTAGTTATTTAGTTAGTTCCACCGCGAGGAGTTCTCTCCTTCTCTCCTTGCGGACAATCTAATCAATACTCTACCCTGACATCCCTTTACGAAAGGGATAACTTACTATAGTATTACGCTTATATATTGAAGACTCTATTCGTTATTTATACTCGCGGAGTATAACTATACTATATACCTATAAAGAAGAGGCCACTTTACGGGAAGGAATCAGCCTACTATAGAGTACATCCGGTTCCTTTATATTCGCGGAATATAACTGATCACCGAAGAGGTCCCCCTTTGCGAAAGGGTGGAATAAACCTACTTGCGGAGCCTGTCACGGATTGTGACGGTTCTGACCATCACGTGCCACTTGTATCACGTGGCGCCGCTTAACGACCCACACCATATATGTAGACTCGAGCTCCCTCGAGCTCTCCTCTTCTCTTTAGCTTAGAATCTTCGAATAAGACAGTTCTACGATTCCATAACCTACACCTTGGACGCCCACGGGCAACATGTGACGGTTATGGTCACGAGGGCTGGATGTCACATGCTCGCTCGGCGAGGCGCGCTAGTACTAGCGCGCACGACCTGTATTTAGTTCCCAGCTCTCTCGAGCTCTCCTTCTCTCCTCATCTATTGTCCTAAGAATAGAGTGTTGTTTGTTCCGACTGTCCAGAAGCACATCTGTCACACAACATATCGTACGTGTCGTCACATGGATAGGAGATACTTGTAAAACTTAGTATTGCTCTATTGCGGATAGAGCTATATTGCCCACTTTACGATACCCCCTTCGAACTGACCAGGTACGACACCCCCCTGTTCACACAAATCATCAAGTTTGGACGTCTTAATTGAGCCCCTCGAGAAATAACCTCTTTACGGAAGAGCCTTATACTCGCATTCGCACACTTTAGACAGCCGGCATACGCACTTCGCATATTTCAGACTGCTGGTACACAAGCAAAATCACCTTGTGGAAGAGCCTCATACTCGCATTCGCATATTCCAGACACCCGGTACACAAGCGCAAAAGAGCCTCAAATACACGCATTTGCGCCTCCTGGACTAGCGGAGTAATTCCAGGTCGGTTCTTGTCACACATAATCCAAATAGCGAGGATCCTCTGTGCTTGGATGTGTAATGTTGTTAGCATAAGAGAAAATTATGACAGTGCAAGTTACCCACACCAGTGCAAGAGCATCTTTTTTCTCGAACTATATTTTTTGTTTTAAACGATCTAGTTACTTCTGCTTTAGACTAAAGCGCTAATTTCCTTTCGAGGACATGTTCTCTCGAGTCTCCCCCCCCCCCTCTCCTACCCCCCTAATTAGGGGGGGCAAAGAGGCGGGCAGACGCCCTCTCCCCCC
>UNPT01000536.1:0-29900 GCA_900536445.1 Hymenoscyphus occultus
AGCTCGAAATTGCGTACGCGAGCGCTTGAGAGTGTATTCGATGGATTCGGTATTGTGTTCGATGGCGCAGGCTCTGTGTAGTGTGTGTGTGTGGTTGCTCTTGTGTGCCAAAGGGAGTTCCGCCGTTGTTAATCGATTCCGCACGCAGGAGCCAAAAGACGGCCGATCGCGACGACCACCACTATTTCCATCGTTGTAACTCAATCTTAGCTCTCTAGACTAGGGTAGCGAGCCCTAGCTAGAGGTTCGTAGGATGCACCGCGTACAGGTGTTGAGTTGTCGCATCCTGATTAAACATCATAATAGCGCATCAGAGATCAGGACAAATAATGCAGTGGAAGAGCGGTTTACAGAGCGAAGATCGTGTGATACCCAGTCTGTATGAAGTGATTTGTGAACTTCGCGAGACCTACAATGGAAAACCATGTTGGCTCGCCTTGAATTAAACAAAAGTCTCAGTCATACTAATGATAAACCACAAAAGATGGTGGAATGTTTTCTATCATTTGATCACAGATCTGTCATATATATCAGAACACAGGTTTTGTGTGTTTGAAAAGCTTCTAAAAAGGTTCAATATCTATCTAAACAAGGGTTTACATACTGTTCGCTTAATTAAGCGAACGCGCAAGGGGAGAAATAAACATCACGTGAACAGATAACAACCACCCAAGTTTCCCCCTCGCAGCATGCGAGAATTGAGTTTGGGATAAACAATGTTCTTCTGGCCTGTATATTCTGAGCTCAAGGATATCCAAGAAGGCATCTAGGCTCAAATCCTACTTTGTATATAGGCATTCCCGTACCCAGTTGAGTTGCTGCATATGCGGCTGTAACTTAAATAGAATGACACTCACTGGGTGCGCTTTGAACCTTCCTGTTAACCGCTCTATCATATCTACTACTCATTAATCACAGAGCTTCGTATGCAGCTGTGAGAGCGAATGCAAACCTGGTAGAAGCCTGGAACTGATAATTGGATGTGGTCCTTGAAGTGTAACCAGATACAATTTATTCGAGAAGCACTGCCTCCTAAGTAATGGGGTTAGATATCTATTGAATGATGTGGAAATGGTGCCGTTGTTCCGATCGGGCAAGGCATCGACAAGGCAGCGAGGCTGTAGGCGGGTGTAGTGGTACCTGCTTTTTAATCCTACCCCCATCACTGAACTTCCTTGCCAAACCCCCCTCACAAATTCAAGTCTTGGACTCTTCTGCTCTTCATATCCTCTTTAGTTCCAGCAGCAAACCCAAGTCTAAAATCTACTGCAAGAACCGCCAACACTAGATCATTATCTTCAAAATGAGAGACGAGAACGCACAAACTCTGGATGGGTTCCTCTCGAAATTGACCGAAGACGATTTTGAGTATTATCATGACCATGGACAGGGCGATGATGGGAATACGCAAATCGGTGTCACAGCTCCACCCTGCATCTTTAGGGATGAGGCAGGCGAGCTCATCTATCGTCTCCCAACTTCACCACCGATGGTAGTTGCGTTGCGAGAGTTGGAGTTGACCGTTGCCTCCGGGCGCGACTATTTCTACAAAGGAGCGACTGGCGAGTATCTGCTGGACAACGCCGAAGCGGTCGAATATCTAATGGTGAACCTGGAGAGAGATGTTAGGCCCTTGAAATACGAGGTGGTTTACCAGATTGCGCGTCAAAGACAAGTCAAGGTACTTTGATCTTCAGAGCCCATTATCAACACTCCTATAACCCAACAATTGAGCAGAATTATTCTAACAACATCAATGTTCAGGAGCAACAAAAGAGAGACAAGTTAATGAAGTTATCCGCAAAACCACATGAAGCAGGATGCCGTTGTTTCCAATGCCTCCCTTCTCAGCATGTGCCAGAGTTCTTGGATAAAGCTATTACGGGTACGTCGAGCATGAAATTGAGTCCTGGTTAATGACTCTTACGCCGGAAATACATATTCGTTGCCGAATCTATGATACTGCTTTATCCTTGACGATTCCGATCCACACCACATCAAACACGGAGAATACAAGAGTCTCTCTAAATCACGATTCAGTTGTATTGGGTTCCTTCTTTCCTGCAAGACCATTTACATGGAGGCTTCTCAAGTCATTTACAAACGAAATAATTTCATCTTCTGGCCTACTACCATATTCAATGTACCGAATTCAGTCAGAAACATATTCCCAGCTCTCCCATTAGAGACACATCTCGATAATACGGGAAGTCGCGCGCAGGCTGCAACTGAAGTTGTATTCTGTCAGAATAATGGTGGGGCGTGTACGCAGCATCAACACTCCATGTTCGAGGTCGAAAGCCCAACTTTGAGTTTTCTTAAGATGATTGGTCCAGAGCTGTCATCCCTGATCACCAATATCACCCTCATGGTTCATTTCCCAATATTCAGCTATGGAAACGGTGATTATGAAGGAATCTACAGTCTCCAAGGTAAGATTTTGGGATTTTAATACTTTCGTTCGCGTCATACTCTTGGCCAATAGAGCACATGAGGATGTTGAAAACCCTTCCGTATATACAAACGGATATGATTTTGAATATATGAAGAGACGAGAGAGACCAGATAGCGGTGCGATTTATTGTCACTCATCCTCTCAGTTTTTTTCATCAAGTGTCTAGATTCTGGTAAGGGATGCGGCCATTGCTATGCCACTGCCTCAATGGCTTTCCGCTTATAGACTCTCTGGAATGAGTAGGGAACTAAGTTGCAAGATACTGCGTGACTTTACCTCCTCTCATTGGATAGAAAAGCTAATTGTTTATTTACCAGATCACGATTTTGTGGGCAGCAATACAGATTTATTGGTTACAGTGCCAATCCTGGCAATTGCCTGCCCCCAACTCAAAAGCGTGACGTTGATCATGCGAGGATGGGAACACACCAAATACCCAAATTTTGACGATATAGACGAGGAATTACGTCGGAAATGTATCGAGCACAACCTTCGAAACATCTGTTCCCTTCTGCCTGGATTGAGCAAATTGATTTTGAAGACAGAGTTCGAGCCAGAAACAGACGAAAGATATATCAACCAGACAAACTCAGCAGAAAACTGGGTTGGCTGGGGTGAAGAGGGTGTTGAATTTACAGAACTTGTGGACAATCGTCACAAGCCTCTGCCTGATGCCGCTCTTCGTATCTCCTTGATGGAGCATACCCCACCTATGTTTTATCCACAAAATGATCTCTGTGACGGGAAATTTGTAGATTATTCGGATGATTAAAGCGAGGGAAAAAACAGTGAGAACGGAGATAGCAGTAATGGTAGCGGCGAGGAAAACTAAGGGCGTGTGAGTAAACGAGGATGGAGACGATTTCGATGGAGAACTCGCCGATGGGAATGGGGAGGACACAAAAAACGGAAATACCTCTCAATCTCCAATCTGGCTTTGGAGAGCAACACGTCGCCAGGGATATTTGCTGACCAAAATTTGACGAAGAAGACATACATGTGTAGCAATTTCTCTACATATGACCACATAACCGGAGGATCTCATCGTAAAAGATGCTCAAGTAGTCCCTTGTGGAGAACGGAACCATTTAGGACTAGTGAGTACGACATCTTCCCGTCCAACTTTCATAGCAAAATAATATTCATCTTGAAAACAATCTGGCACCGCATCTTATTGTTGAAGTCTATAAAATGTAACCAAGGTCTGATTTAGACATCGCAGAAGATCACAGGGGTAAAGTACACTATGAATTGGACAGAATCCATATATTAGCAATGGTTTTGAGTCGAAATATGAGGGATCTGTAGTATTTAAAGAGGAAAGGGGGAGGAGGAGGGCCGTGTCTTGGGAGCCCATTCTGCTAAATTGTTTAATTTATACTCTTGTGCGAATCTACTGTAAGCAAATCAAGACCATTTTCTAAGCAGTCGCTGGTCTGTCTACTTTGATGCCAGGAGAAAGGAAGCGGGATGGAAGTCCAGGAAGTCCTTGAAGACTCTTTACCACCATACCACGGTTCTTTGCGTTTCCATGTGCATGTATTGATATGATTTTCAACAAATGTTATGGGAACAAAAAGATGGACTGTCTCTTGTTGGGCAGTGGAAATGCAGTGTAAATGGAAACGAAGCCTTCTGCTTTATTCATGCACGAAGTAACGATCAGACAGTTCAAAGACTTTCTTGAGTGGATTTCATCAGTTCGCCGTAGAATATGTTGAGATTCAGCTACCCCTAAAATAATACAACTCGCTGGCTCACAAATTCCGTTACTTTAATTCCAAAGGACTTCTCAGTACCAAAAGTAAATCCTATTCTTCGAAAGTTATCAGCCCCTCCATTTGTGGGCGTAACCAGAAGACACCTATATAGCTGTCTATCCACATCCATAAAACCACCGACTAGGACGAGAGCAAAGATTTCCATGCGGCGAACCAAATCCACAGACTGGCCGTACCGTCTACTAATCAGATCAAAACCACCAAGAATACCCGTAGCATCTCCATTTGCCGTGCGAAAGCGGATAGTTTCATAGGAACTTCTTTGAAGAATAGGCAAAGGTACCAAAGGAGCGTGAATTTCAATCCAGCTACCTTCTTTAACTCTTCCGTAAGGATTCCCTTGGCTTTCGAGCTCATTATGATAGGATGTTATCGCTCCAATGGGGTCCCATACCTCATCATCTCGTATGCCACCTGTGCAAATCCCCTTATAATGAGCCCAGGACCAAGAAGGGGCTTGGGGATCAGCCACTTCGCTGATATTGACCCCCTGCCACAACAGACTCTCGAGAAACGCCCCTTTCCAGATACCGGCTATGTACTCGTCATTCATTCGCTCTCCAAATATCTTGGCGATTCCAGAGAGGGCTGGAAGTTTGTCCGAAGCTTTCGTCAGAGTCCGAGGACCATAGCCCTGAAGTAAGCTCAACCATTGCACCAACGAGCGCATTTGCTTTGGCTTGGATTGTTTGTAAATCCGAAAGCGAAAGAGGATAGCATCTTTATGAATCGAATCAAAACGAGCATTCAGATATAGACCATCTTCGCTACGAAATCCATCAATGCACTCGAAATACATCTGATCCGAGGAGAAATGTAGGGTTCTATGGGATAGAACACGTTCCTGAAAGCACCAAGCACGATCAGAAAGGGGTTCATCTGTCAAACCCACATATTCTTCCTCAAAGACTTCCTTCCTCAGCGGTGGTACGAAGGCGACAACCTTTTTCTCTACGCCTTCTTGTTTGTGATCCAAGGTTATATGTGCCCTTGATGTCCTAGGGTTCAAAAACCCGACCCTGCTATTCTGGGCTCGGGTTGCGGCTAGAACCAAGTACGAATAGGAATAAATGGCTGCCATACGTCCTGACTGCCTATCCCAATCTTTTGCATCGTCTTGAATGATACAAAGACTGTCAATCCACAGGTAACGAATACCCAAGGACCGGGTAACAACCACTGCGTCTTTGAACGAGACAGGCAGTTCGTCAAAACTGATTCCTCTTTTTCTTTCTTCGAGTGTTGATTTAATAGTATTTATTGGGGCGCAGCTTGGATCACCCCAGCAGTGACTAAGAGCAATGTACCTTTCGGGTGATATGTTTTTCGATTCACATAGTCTTATGAAGTCGTTTCCGATTGCGTTCTTCCCAGTAGTAACATCAAGGATTAACTCCGGCATATGCATGATTTCGGTTTGACAGATTGGATGCTGCGCATCACATGTGTTTACCCATGCTGATATACGATTCAATATTACCTCTAAATGGGTGTGTTCATCAACGGGTCGTCCAGGTAGTAATTTGGCCATTGGGGAATCTGGATGGATCAGATCAATGCCTTCCCCGAGTATCGTGCACTAACCTTCAGCGACACAAATTCCAACAGCAGCCACCAAAAAGAAGGTCACATGGCGATTAATCAGCCTTGGTGTTCCGCTAGTAAACACCCAGAAGCCATCGCCGCCGTGTCTCCGCTTGGTAAGCCAAAGATCAAATGATGGGCTATTTTGTCGAATGAGGTTGGACTTATTCAGCCCCTCAAACTCTGCGATAAAATGGTCTGCTTGTACCAAAATCAACTTGCAGAGATCACACATCTCAGCTGAAGCTTGAAGATCTTCTAGACTTTTATGATACGGCCATCCGTGTGACTCTTGAAAAACTTCCTCGGGTGGGCTGTGAAACTGGTGAACATAGAGTTCTGAACGTGCATTCCAGACTAGCGGCGGAAGTGAAGGCAGGTCGGCGATAGGAATAGCTTTACATAGTTCACATAAAGACATTGTTGTTGGGAGAAAGCTTACGTTCTCCAATACGCATATAATGACGCTCCATGTGTGCGGGGTACTGCAGCACAGTAAGCACTGTTGCATTTAGTACCAGGGGAGTGCAGGAATTCGTCCCGGGAGTAGGAATACCCTTCCTCCTAGATGAATCTATCTTTCAGCAAAGCTCGAAGGATTGATAAAATCAAACTAGAAGGATGAATATTTAAACTGATGGCATCTTCAGTATTTTAGAGACGTTGAGACATCTATATAATTTAAATGCCTACAGTACAACTTCAAATCACCGACCCCTGTATCTCCTAGCCAATAGGGCTACCTCCGTTAGTATCCTGGATATAGTGACAATGTAAGACGTTGTAACCTTAATTCATGGTAACCTTAATTCATGGATTTGAGCAATTAAATATAGGTTGATATTCGATTCTTGAAGCTCTATAACTTGAGCCTGCATAGATAAAAAGGATTTGTTCAAGGAACATCTTTTCTCTAGTTAGTACGTGGAAACGTCGGAGTCTTAATGGTACTTGTAACTGGTACTCGTATGTAGGTAGATTAAAACGACAGGGATCTAACATTGTCGCCCTTAAATATTACGGGACAGGGAAGATACATTGTAACGATGTTTTGAAGACAACGTTCGGCATATGGAATTATGTTCCATGGAATTATTACATTCTATTCCATCTAGAATCTTTCTAGACCACCTTTATAATGGAACTATTCTATTCAATTGATTAGTCTCTGGAATTCTAGGACTTACATGGAATTCCACTTATAGTAAATATAAAGATATATTCAAGGATAGAGGTCAATCACGTAATATATCTAGGGCTCTACGTATATTAGTAGCACTCCTAGGGAATTTCTATCTACTCCCTATACATAAAGGCCCTCGTAATCACTAACCTACCGGACCTAGGTAGAACAGATCCGGGTTATATAACGTTCTAAATGGAAATTCCATAGATTCTATAGAATATATACCTCTGGAATAGAATAATTCTATCAAATCCTAAAATAGAATAGAATACTTCTAGACAAGAGCTCTGAAATCGAATGGAATTCCAGTCGCCGAACGTTGTTTGAAGATGTTTAGTCACGTGAGTAGTTTTCGAGGCCACCTGTATATATAACCCTACCTTAGATTCCATCAATAGTATAATAACTTTTGATAGCGTATACAAAGCAACGCTCGCCTCTCTTATATCACAATCCAGCGAAACCATCAAACACACCCCTTCAACAAGCCCCTCAGAAAAAATACCAAACACCAATACATGTACACTCACTGTTCTCAACCTCCACTCATTTCCAGGACGGTCCCCTTACCTCCTATATCACAATCCCAAAAAAAAGCCCATCAATTTCCACCCTTTGAAGACTTCAAGGCACTCGTCATTCTATCGGCACCTAAGACCGGTTACTGTAACAAACTATTACACAAGAAAAAAGTCGTAGATTCAATATCCTGAATTAGTAGAGATGCAATGATACCAAGTACAGTACTGTACATACATACATACAAAAGGGGAGTAGAAAGGGCCCTATCAAAGGTCCCGAGATATGGTATGCCCCCTTTCCCACCGAATCAGATGCACCCAAAACGCCAACCAATCGATCAGTCATCAAGGGCTATGTATCAGTATATCATCTCCCTCCATTTCCCCTCTCTCCCCTTCCCCATCCATCCATAAAACCTACCACCAAACACCCCCCACACCCCCCACACCACCTCCCGCACCTCCAATACCGGCCCCCTCACCACCATCCATCTGAAAGTCCCTCACCAATTCATCCCAACCCTCCCAATTCGCGCCCTCCATCCCCTGCATATCCAGGTCCACAAGGGCATTGTCATCCATCAGCCAAGGCGTAGTGCCAGTCTGCATATTCAGTTGGTTAAGTTGTTGGTGTCGTTGAAGGGTATTCTGGATGTGTTCCGGGGCGAGCATACCCATACCCACGATTTGCGGACAGAGAGTGGTATTGATGGGATCGGTTGAGGTGGTATTAGGAGGATGATTGAGGGGTGTTGGATTAGTAGTGGCCGATGGAGAGAGAAGTAGATTCCCATCCGCCCCCATAAACGTCGGCAAAGCGCTACCATACTGCATTGGCGCCGGCCTGATATTCTCCTCCCTCATTCCAAGCTCCAACTCTCCTCCCCCAATCCCACTACCCGAATACCCCTCCCTCCGTAGTCGAGCCTTGCCCATCAAACTCCTAATCGGCTTCCATAACATCCCACTCCCTTTACTAGACTTGACAACCATATCCCAATTACCAAATACAGAATCCAGTGCGCGCCACGCACGCTCCACGATGGTGGAATTACCACGGATGGCCAGTTCACCCAGGAGGTACGCAATTGCGTGCCACTGAATATATGTTGAGAAGAGCCAACCCCATTGCTTTGTTGTGCTTTCAGCTTGTAGGACTTGTGAGAACTCAAGGATCTCGATAGAGGACATGAAGAGGCTGTCGCGGGTGTCTTGGGAGAGGGTGCTGGCTTTGCCGGGTTGGGTAAAAGGGTGGTAGAGGAGTAGTTTTATCTGGGGAGTTTGTTAGTTTTTGTATGATAACGGTATATAGAAGCGTAAGGAAACCCAGTGGATGTTTTAGGTGTGGAAAGTTCAAGGGAGTCAGTATTGAATTTAAGACAGAAACAAACCTTCGCCATAATCAACCTAGCAACCGTAGCTGCAACCCAATAAAGCGGTCCCGCATCCTCACAATATTTCAAATACCTCTCCTCCAAATGCATTGCACACTTCTTAACCATACCCTGCTTTTCCTCAAAGGTAAGTACTTCATGACCCAGAGTATTACTTTTCAGCCCAGGCGGAACATATGAGATTTGGCGCGAGAGGCTGCAGATTTCGTAACGAATCAGACAGAATGTCATTTCCGAGACGCCTGGTTGGGGAGTAGGCAACACTGTATCGTTTGGAGAGAGATCTTCGTCGTTGCATGAAGTGGGAAATTCGGTGTCAAAGGTGTGGTCTTGTATCGTGGGGTCAGAGCCGTGGTCCTCGGAGGCGCGGACGTCTAAAAGGCAGACTTGCCCTGGGAATTCATTAGTCGTTGTCAGGTAAAGACTCCTTAAAGAGAGGTTTCGTGAAGGAAGAGAATTGTTGCAATATGCACGTGATAAGCGGAAAATGTTGTAGTAACCAGCTCTCATAGCTAAAACTTTGCGGAACAATGCCTAGAACTGTTGTAAGAGTTCAAAGCAATTGCGGAGTTTTATCGATGGCTTGGAGAGAATAAGAGCAATCAATCCAAATTCTAGGATCAGTTGACTCATTAGTCTGGAAAGGTAGAAAATTGGGGAGAGCCATCATAAGCCAATTCTCTTGACCATGTTCGGAGGGTGGAGAAAAGGAGGTGAACACCTAGATTTCAGAAGCGTGAAAAAATGATGAAGAGAAAAGCCACAGCAACTTACACCACAGTCGTCGCCTCATCTCAGTATCAAATGGGGGCAAGCCAAACTTCTCGCCATCTCGATGTAGACCTAGAGATTGTGCAATCCTGATAGCAAGACCAGTCATAGTCCACACAAATTTCGTGTCATCATGTCGCCTCACACAGACCAGAAACAAGATGAAAGCCTGAACAGTTACGACTTCGTTGGTATTGAGTAAACCAGCTCTGGCCAGCGCTTGCTCAGTTCCAAATCGATATTGATTAAGGAGAGTTGTTTTTGCGACGCCAAAATTGGATTGTACTTGTTCGGCATTCATGGACGTGACTGTAGCAAAATAAATTGAGAATATGAGTGCCTCGGTGCTTTTGCTTAGATTTTTCAGATTGTTCTGGACTTCTTTGATTGTTTTGGTCATTGTTGGAGCATGTAATATCTTGACTAATGGATGGACGTTTTCCAGAAAAGTCTCCCAATAGAATGGGATTTGAGAGGGTAAAGGATGCAGACTGCGAAGGTCGACATCCGTACTACTATAACCCATCAGAAAACCTTGATGTTTGCCATCTGTGATAAAATCTTTCGGTACAGGTGCGCAATCCGAGTCGGAATCAAGGTCTTGATCGTCTAGCATGTCTCTGATTTCCTCAACTTCATCTGTAATCTGACTCCAAAAGGGGTGGGAGAGATATCGACTTTTCCCACCATCAAAGACCATTCGACCGAGTCCCCCCTGGGCGGGGTCTCTTCCATAATCAGATTTCGAAGGTCCGTCCCCAATCTTGTAAGCTTTGGTGATCCATTCTTTTTTGGAGCCTGTCCTCTCGTCTACTCCGACCACTCTCAGCTTATATGGTCTTGCAATTGGGTGTGCGGTTGAAGATTCGCCTTCTGCGTGCATGGAGCTATCGCTGGTGGGAGAGGGTCTGCCTGCTTCTATCTCGACCTGGCCCGAGAGTTCTTCTACTACGCCCTCAAGCCTTTTGAGTCGTTTCAACAATGCTTCCTCTCGCTCCGTCGTCGCCTTTCCACCAGCCTTGGGTCGCCGTGGGGCTCTTCCCGGAGCAGGAAAAACGCATTCGGAGCCCGCCCTGGCGCAATTGGAACATGGCTCTTTTTTATCGCATTTGACTTTGCTTCCCAATTCACTCAGGTCAGCTCTGCCCTTCGCGTGATATCCACATTTCTTCTTACCGTCGTCGACACGTCACACATGATCTCGCACTGAGAGAATGAGGAGCCGCATGCGAGGCCTTTCTCTGTTCTGCAGTCACTGCGTAACTTGGAGGATCGGGTGGTGAGTATGCGCCGGTTGAGGATTCGGTTTGGGCCGTTGGAAACATGGGAAAGACTGTAGATGGAATTGTGGCTTGTCCAATTGTAATACTAATAGGTTTCCAATTCTGGTTGTAGTATGTAATCACTTTTCCCTGAATATAGGTACTCTACCTACATCATCTGGACGTAGGGTAGGACGAACATGTGAGTTGTATGCAGGAAGAACGCGCAAGAAGTGGGAATATCTCCGTACGAGTGAGTCAAACTACCTTCGTACCTATGAGGTGAGGACGTGACGACGGTTGAAGCCTTGCGCAGGAGGTTTCCACCCATACCCCTGTACATAAGGCTCCGGCGGGGGAGCTGGAGGGGAGAAGAGGGGGACATAAGCCGCGGATTTTGACTAATCTCCATTGCCGGATATAATCCACCGACCAAGCTACTGTGCATCTACCTAGGTACCTAGGTATTGTGCATCTACAGTAGGTACTGTGCATCTAGGTACTGTGCATCTACGGAAGGATTGATATGGGAATTCTGAATTGAATTCACGAATACGATACAGAGTGCCAAGTAATGATTGGTAAAAGACGTTCCTGATCAGTGGTGATAGTGTAAAGTTGACTCTGGAGATGTGACTGGTACTACTCGAGTAGGTACTCGGCTTTAGGACCGTCATTGCCCAACTCACTTGCAAAGCGGCAGTGATAGCGGTCATTCGCTACTCTCTAATTGTTCCAAAGCATAGGTAACCGATTATCATCAAATGATCGTTTGCAATCATCTAGAAGCTTACAGTAGAGTAAACATTATTTTGACGACTAATGTTGGTATTCTCCAAATACTCCGTAAACAGACCCTGGTGAGCTCGGTATGTGGGTGAATGCCGCTTTAAGCGAGGCGAGGCTAAGCAAAGAAAGCTCTGGAAGGGCCGACGACAGAACGTCATCTACAAATTGATCCTCAACGACCGCTCCTACTGAGAACATTATTCAAATTGAACTACCATCAACCACAACCATCATTCTTGTCTACGAATAACTCATCCAAGATGGCATTTACAATGCGACAACCATTACGGCTGGGCTCTACAGTCGTGGTAGCATCAAAATCAGCCTTCAGATCCGCACCTGTACGCGCATTTCACTCCAGCAAACCCGCAACGAACTTCTTCTCATCGCGAACCGCCACTCCTCTCAACGCCTTTACCAAAGCTCGCAATGCCTTCCGACAGTCGAGATCATATCAGATGCCAGCTGCCTCGCCCACCGCGAGTAGCGCTACCTTAATGCAAAAGCTAGCTGTGGGAGGTGCGCTGGTGGGAGGAGGATTGGTCGTCACAAATCTCATGTTCAATCGAGAAACCCGGGAGGATGGAGGCATGCCACCTTTCGAACGCGCATACCTAAATGACACTTTCATGCATACCGGTTTGGGTGTGGGAATCATCGGTCTTTCGGCGAGAGCTATGTTTCAATCACCACTTGTATACCGAATGATGGCCACCAACCCTTGGATTGTGATGATCGGTGGATTGGCTGTTAGTATCGGTACCATGATGGGAACAAGAGCTACTTCTCCAGATAAGTAAGTTACGTCCTTGTGAACTTTTCGAAGATTCCGCTAACATCAATAGCTATGTGCAGAAATATGCTCTCTGGTCCGCCTTCAACGTCACCCAGGGTGTCCTCCTTGCCCCTCTTCTCTTCATGGCACCACCCGCAATCATGGCTAAGGCCGGTTTGTACACCGTGGCAATGATGGGATCCATCTCCTTTGTCGGAGCTACCGCAAAGCAAGAGAAATACCTCTACATTGGTGGCCCACTCATGGCCGGTCTCGCAGTCGTCGCCGTTTCCGGCCTCGCTCCCCTCGTTCTCCCAGTTACCGCTGTCCGAACCCTTGCATTTACCGAGAACCTCTGGCTATACGGTGGATTGGCAGTCTTTGGTGGATTCACACTTTATGATGTTCAGAAGATTCTCGCACATGCACGAATGGCTGAGCGAGGTTTGATTCCAAAGGATCCGGTTAATGAAAGTATTAGCTTGGAGTTGGATTTCCTCAATATTTTCATTCGTATGGTTCAGATTTTGATGATGCAACAGCGACGAAAGTAGAGGGGCCTAGGATACTGTACTTTTCTTTTTTTCCTTCTTCCTTTCAATACCATGTCGAGCGGGGGGGTCAAGCGGTTGCGTTGTGTGTTTTGCAGAAGTGGATAGTCTCCTCTCTCTCGGTGTAAAACTAAAATAAAAAACACTTAATTTGTTTATGTATAAGAGTTAGTCCAGAAGCGGGCTCTCTCTTTAGCCTGATATTTGTAGAACAGTCTCCCATTCTACCCCCCTTGACCTATAGGGTACCCCCCTAGCGTCCTTTGCCCTACTAAGGGATGTTTAGAACCTAGCTACACGAAGGCTTGCTGTATTCGCCGGACGTTAAATAAATTCAATTCAATTCAATTCAATTCAATTCAATTCAAAAAACACTTAATAAATCAATATCTTTAACCAATTTGCTGGACTTGTGATATGTGTCATTGGAGAAGGATGATAGAAATGTCTCCGTTGATGCCACCCGTGTGATCGTAATATTGTTAGTTGATTGTAGGTAATTGTTCTAAAAATATTAGTGGTTTTGCTCAAGTTCGCTTTTATCTCGCAGTCTTATTAGCACATAAACAATTCCGAGTCCGCGAAAGAATTCTAGCTATAGAGCTTGGATGATATAAGTTCTTTTATAACCCTAGAATCCCCTTTCCGCTATGCATCATTTATTGCTGGACATGAACATTTGGAATCTTATTGTATGAGGAATCAAAGTGGCAAGGGCCCGATTTGTCATTGACGAATCAGGGGAGAGCCTCGGCACCCCTCGATGACGACTTGACATCCCTGTATGCTTCAAAGCTCCATACATATATCAACCCTCCCCTCACCTCCCATTGCCATCTCAATTTTCTCTCAAACCCAGCTTCACGAAGCATCAAAGACATCTTATCTCATCACCATCCAACAACCCATAATACAAGCTGTCTCTAACAATCACCCCCCGCGCCCTCCTCATCGGCATCACAATCCTCATAATGGCCGCAACCATGCCTCTCTTCCTCACCCGTCTCCTCCGCCCCTTCACCACGTCCAGCTCCCTCCGTCTCGCCCCCGACTCCTCCGCTTCCCTCCCGGCGGGCGCCGAGAAAGCCACCATAGCAGCCGGCTGTTTCTGGGGCGTCGAACACATGTTCCGGCGAGAATTCAAATCGCGAGGCCTCTACGACGCGCGGGTAGGCTACATCGGGGGCAACACCTCGTCACCCTCTTACCGCGCGGTGTGCAGTGGTGCGACGGGTCATGCGGAGGCGTTGCAGGTGACGTTTGATCCCGAGAAGGTTTCTTATCGGGAGTTGATTGAGTTTTTTTATAAGATGCATGATCCGACGACGAGTAACGCGCAGGGACCCGATCGCGGGAGTCAGTACCGCAGTGGGATTTTTTGGCATGATGAGGGGCAGAAGGGTGTTGCGGAGGAGGTTACGAGGAAGGTTAATGAGAAGTGGTGGAAGGGGAAGGTTGTGACGGAGATTTTGGAGGCGGGGGAGTGGTGGGATGCGGAGGAGTATCATCAGAAGTGAGTTTTTCCTGGATATACTATTTTGCTCGTAGACACTTGGTGTTTCGGTGGAAAAGTGATTCAGATGGTTGCTAACTTACTTCCCAGGTATTTGAATAACAACCCTGGTGGTTACGAATGTCCAAGTCACTTCTTGAGGAAGTTCCCACCTTTGGATTAAACACTCCATTGAAGGCAGATCAGAGATCTGGACTAGATGGTGGAGATACGAGAGACTGGCAACGGGATTGCGGTTGATTATGGACTTCGGTTTTATGAAAATTGAACGGTAGCGGGAGCGGTAATGATAAGATGACAAACCAAAACATACAGTACCTAGACAAATTCCACATTTTTCGCGAGAATCGAGGTTCCTAAATCTTTCTACTCTAGTATCCTCATTTTATCCCACCCCAAACTCGAAATCGTTGGGCGATAGACACCTTCATCCAACCTAGCCCCCCGCCCTTTCCCATTTTGAATCACATACGAGTACCATACTCAACTCCATTACCCTGCACAAAATACCTAGGACAAAAGTCTAGTAGCCTTCCATCAAAAACAACAACTCTATGCTTCCTCTAACTCCAAAAAGTACCAATATATACACTCCTCACTCGCCTAAGTTTATAAAGCAGATCCTATACTATTATTTAGTATAGTAGTAACTCTACCTAGCTTAATTACCTATATATATAAATATAATAAAGTTAATCTAGTACTATATTTAATAATAATTATATTAAAGGAAGGTATAACTATAGGTAAAGAATAAGAATAAGAAGGATTTAACGCGTATACTTAGTATAGATTAAGAAATAGAATTTAGATAGCGAGATAGAGGGAGACAGATAGATAGAGTTGTTATTATAAATCTATGGAAGTTACCTAGGTAAGGTACTTGGGAGCTAGTTATTTAGGTTAATGTGAGGGCTCTTGTGTACAGGTGAATGTAATAGTGGGATAGAGTTGCCTAATCGAGGTTAGTGTGGAGCTGCCTAATGGGGAATAGCGTGGACTCTTGTTGTGTATAAATATTAGCTAGCTCTAAGACTTCTTAGCTGGCTCGCGATCAATCTCAACTATATTCTGGAATAGTCTTTTGTACGCTCCTAGTAATACCCTGACAGTTAATGGATTTAGAGATATATATTATAATATATACTATATATAAATCTTAATTTATACGCTTATTTAGATAGTTATATAAGCTTTTACCAAAATAATTATAAATCTATTATAAATCTATATATAAATCTTTTTAGATTTATACTACCAAAATAAGATATATAAAAAAGTTAAAGCCTTAACCTTATACTTCTTTTTCTTTTACATAAATCTACTTATAAATCTATCTTCCCCCCACTCCCCCTAGACTCTTATAGTAAGTTCTACTATATTCCTAACCCCTACTATATTATATCCTATAGTGTCCTCTCCTATAGTGTCTCTCCTATAGTATCCCCACCTATAGTATCCCCCTATACTAGTAGAAAGAAAACCTCGGCTAATTTATTACTATAAAGCGTAGGCGTAAAAAGGGGGGTCGGGTTAGAGGGGAGGTAGGGGAGGAGGTAGTATTATAGGAGAGATATGTGACGGTTCTGACCGTCACGTGCTGTGACGGTTATGGTCACGAGGGTTGGATGTCACATGCTCGCTCGGCGAGGCGCGCTAGTACTAGCGCGCACGACCTGTATTTAGTTCCCAGCTCTCTCGAGCTCTCCTTCTCTCCTCATCTATTGTCCTAAGAATAGAGTGTTGTTTGTTCCGACTGTCCAGAAGCACGTCTGTCACAC
This sequence comes from Hymenoscyphus occultus, assembly GCA_900536445.1. NCBI lineage: Eukaryota > Fungi > Ascomycota > Leotiomycetes > Helotiales > Helotiaceae > Hymenoscyphus > Hymenoscyphus occultus. The sequence continues at coordinate 16,364 of UNPT01000536.1, forward strand.
GTGCTATCTCAGCCTTGACTAGCGTGGCTTGGCACCACACCATGTACTTAGACTCGAGCTCTCTCGAGCTCTCCTCTTCTCCTTAGCTTAGAATCTTCGAATAGACAGTTCTACGATTCCATAACCTACACCTTGGACGCCCACGGGCAACATATCGTACGTGTCGTCACAAGATACTATAAGCTAGCGTAGTAGTATAGGAGGGTAGGAGGGGGGTATAGATATATATGTAAGATTTATATATATAGTAAAAAGCTTTTATAGCTAGCTAAATAGTAATATATATGTTTCGTTAAATTAGTAAAGATTATATATAAACTAGAAAACTTTTCTATAAGCCCTTAGGTTCTAGAACGTATATAAAAGTTTATAATTTATAGTATATTTATACGAATTAAAATCGCGAGCTAAATAGGCTATTAAGAAAGTAGTAAATTATAAGGGAGATAATAACTTCTATAGATAAAGTATATAATTAGCTTTTTAAAACTATAAAAATATAACTAATTAGATTATTTTTAGCTATATAGCGTACAAATTTAGTCGGTAGGCGGTGAAAATACGGTATCTAAGTAAGCTAAAGCTAAAGATTTTGGTGGCCAGACTTAACCGATACTACCCCGAGTATACTTTTCTCCCTTGGAATAACCAAATCTGTCTTGCCCTTGAAAGTAATTTTATACGACTGAACAGGCCGTCAGTCTTAATTGTCTAGACAGGGAGTGGTAGGGCGACAGAGAGTGAGAGGAATAGAGAGGGTCGAGTATATGATAAGAATCTAAGGAAAGCTCTATTCTGGAATTTACTGCAAGGAATAGAGGAAAGTACTTACCTATTGAATAACTGGAAGTACTCGAAGTTATTCGGGTACTGTTATAATTTATTATATAACAATTGCTAAAGTGGAATTCTTGAGATAATAGTTACTATTTAAGATACTTCGGGGTTAAATATATTCATTTATATAGGATATAGACCCTTTTATTATAGTCCTATAGTATTTACGCGCACTTGTTATAAAAACAAGTAATATAACTTTAATTTAAAGTTTATAACTAAAAGTTTAAGATTAAAAGTTCTAATACTTTATACCCTAGGTATCCACCCATGTCTGTTCCGTACCCTTTATCCTAACGTCTTAACGAAACATAGTAGTAAGTAGGACGAACTTCTCCCCTAAGCGCTCTATAACCGTGTAGCTATACTAGAAGAACGACAGGAAAACAGATATATATATTAGTAATTAACTAACCCACACCCTAATTAATTATAAATTACTAAAACACCCCTTAGATAATTATCTACTAACTAAACCACCCTATAATTTATACCCTACTTTTTAAGGGGTGGTTTAGTTACTAAAGCTATAAATTAGGGGTATTTCTATTAATTACCCTTTACTAACCTTTATATATATCTACACCTATTCTCTAGTAAATTAGAGCTTTAACGTCGTAGTACTACGAGTAGTATAGAATTTTCTATAATAATACTATCTATTCTCCTATAAGTTATAACAACTATAATAATAACTATAATAACAACTACGTTATATAGAGAAAGTAAAGTACTTGTCAGAGCTTGTAGTCAAAGATAATGAATTGAAACTACTAAAGCTGTCTATGTACAAGAAGGTTTCATTGCCGTTCCCAAGCCAGTCCTCTTGCCTACTTATATAAGCAGTCCATGGTTTCTAGAAGATTCTAACATACGTGTCCGCCAGCAGTTCTAGAGAGCTCTAGAGAGCTCTGGATATTTCTGCCACGTTTCAGAAAGTTCTGTCACGTGCATATACTGTCACGTGCACATGTGTCGCTGGAGCACTCCAAGACCACTCCACGGGTGCAACCCTTGACAGTACTACGATAATACTTAACCGCGGCGTACTCTTAAAAATTAACTTATATAATAAAATAATACTAGTAAATTAAGGCCTAGGGATAAGGACTCGAGGATATTACTTAAGAATAACAAGTTAAAGGAATTAAGAATATTACTTAGGAACAAGGAATAACAACTAATAATAAGCGTGAACGTAGGGATAAGGAGTACTAGACTTAACCTCTACTAAAATCGACCCGAAGTAGACTACGAAGTAAGAAGTAATAAGTAATAGATTACTTTACTTTATTTATTGATTTCCTAGTATATTCCTATATAATAACTGATAAAGACATAAAATCTTCTAACTTTAATATAATTAGTATTTGTAGATAAAAATACCCCTTATTTATAATATCTACTACTTTAGTAACTAAACTACCCCTTAAAAAGTAGGATATAAATTATAGGGTGGTTTAGTTAGTAGACAATTATCTAAGGGGTGTTCTAGTAATTTATAATTAATTAGGGGGTAGTTTAGTTAATTACCGTATATATATAGATTTATATTTTTTATACTTGCTAATATTTGCCCCTTTTAAATATGTCCTCATTACCAACACTATGATCACATAAACAAACTTCAATGCATGTTTCCCAATTATCTTCAACGAAGAAATATAATGCTGACGAACACCTTGACGGCCTTACAGTAAACCAAGCGACGGTTGTTGCTTATAACTTAACCACCGAGCCCTCCAGGTTGCAGCGGGTTTCGAGAGCACTGACAGTCCCACCGGCCAACAGAGATAATGGCTAACTCTGGACAATACGCATATGCCTTCTTTTGGTGTTCCTGTCCATTTTTCGACCTGAACATACCGCCTTCTGAATACGTATGAAAACCCATGGGCATCTCCTCCGGATCCTTATTCCAATTGTTGACAACCCCGAAGCGAATCGCCTCCGAGACATTTGCTATTCTCGCGTCTGTCAAATTCTTCATTGTCGACATGAAATAGGCATCTTCTGAGGGCATCCCGCCAACTTTCTCGTAATCATGAAAAGACAACGTGTGAATCTGTCTTACAAAGTGTGGGATGTAACGCAGCGTGAAGCCACCAATGATTTCCGATACATCATTACCCTCGTGCGAAGCCCCAATAAGGGAATAGCCCTCGTTCACAAAATCATTGAGGGTTCGTTTCGCAGCGGAGCAGATCATGCTATCATCCTGGAAATAAAAAAGCCATTCAGCGGGCCACAGCCACTCCTCGTAAAAATATGTATGCGTGAGCAGATGGTTCATATGGCCATAATCACCGATGAAGCCATTGATGGAGAGTTCTTTCGGGACCGGGTCGATAAATAATTTCTTCATTCTCACGTACCTCCGGATTGTGGGATTCGCTTCCAGCATGTTAACAGACTTGTCGCTTCCCATAAATCGGAACGACCACTCGGGTGGGACAACGGATATGAAATGCACTAGCAGAGGAATAAGATACGGAAGTGGTCGAGATTCGATGAGCAGAGCAACCTTAGTCCGGTCCAGTAAGCCATGTGGTGTCGGTACAGCCTTCAGGTCCATTTTCTCGGTTGCCATTTCTGACGCAATTTGCTTGTGCCATGTGGTGTCGAGCTTGGGTACGACTTCGGCTTCGACTGCTGGTTGTAGTCCTGGTTGGAATACAGTCAAGCTCCCGACTACATCCTGACTCCCATACCATGACGTTGAATTAAAGTGCCATAACAAAGCCGTCAGTATTAAAAATCCGAGTCCAAACAGTTGGCGTTTATATAATAGTGAGGGCGCGGCGATCATTGCGTGTTTGTGTTCAATGAAAGAGTGTTTATCAGTAGAGGAAAAGAAAGTTGGTATGGAGAAAAGAGGTGGTGGGTCGTTGTGGAAAGTAGAATGGAATGCTTAAGTACAAATACTTCCGAAATGTATTCATCCCATACTCAGCCAATTAGCCCTTCAGTAGAAACTCGTTGCTAGGATACCCGCTGTAAGGAAATTCTGGGCTATTCTTTTGACTTCTCAGCTCGTGGCTTTTATTAGTCAAGTGCAAGGTTATACACCCCCCCTTTAAGGATAATCCTTAGTTGTTTTGGTCCCAAAGAAAGTTTCAGCACCCGAAATACCGTTACTTTTATTCTTGGAAGCCACACGGTTCCTAGAACCCGTTCCAAATTTCAAAATAAAGTGATTTGGCAAAACCCCCAAGTAGGATCCCAACGTTTTTAGATACAAAATTAGGACCTAGCAACAAGTGTTACCACATTGTGAGTACATTAATAATCCTGCTAATCATTAGAATGTATATGATCCAATATGCTTTAGGTATAGAGATATCGAGCGATATTAAGCGAAGCACAAAAGAACACTTGCAAAAGCGGTCCCATAAGGGAAATAGAGGGGTGAAAGCGTCCAAGCACTTATGGTACCCGAACAAGTGGATCAAACACGTGACCATTTGAGTGGAACCTACTCGAGTATATATCGAGACAACATACCCTTTTGTTGCCCTTGCCAAATGAAATCTGTGTAAGGATATACTCATTGATATTGTTAATAAGTTACCACGGGACTGTATGATTGTAACGAGTTTCTGATAAGTAAACTACTCTCCCCTTCCCCTCCCTTACACAAAAATTGATTTTCTGGTGGTAGCACATGGAAAAGAACACCTCTCCGCCGCATCGCCCAGAGATAGATACCCTTGTTCTCAGAACTACTCGTTGTGAAACATATTGTGGGACTGAACGTCATTGTATACCGAAAGACGTCGATAATACCAGCATGCTTATTTACGCATATATATTCCTATCCGAAGTCTGATCTTCTGGCTACATACCGGTAATGGTGTAAAGTTTCAGAAGCTTAATTTACATTCAAAGGGCGTTTACAGTAATCGCAACGGTTATTACAACAATCCCTCTCTTTTGTCGCTTAATCGCCTACCTAATTCGCGACTCGGTTGATTGGGCAATAATATAGACTCTTTCATAAAACAGTTTAAATATTCTCGCTAAAGGTTAAGTCCGCTCGAGGTCCGATAAAATCCTTCGACTCATCCTAGCACTGAACCCTACTTATAAACCTACCCTTCCTAACTCGCAGAGAGGTGGGAAAAGTTCTCAATGCTCAATCAGCGAATCTATCGTATTATTGATATGTGCTGTGTTGCAATTTATTTGTAGTTAGTTTCAGTGGTTGTGGCCAAAAGCAGATTAGCGCGGGATATCGGCATCATTTTCGGACCGGTACCAAAGTGTACCGTAGCCCAAATAATCGATTTGATCCAGGAAGCCCCACAATGAAGCAACACTTACGTGACCAGCTTATTTTATCCCAGCCACCTAATTACCAGTCCTCCAATAGAGTCTTGAAGATACATGTCTAATCTAATATAACTTTTTATCTACATACTCGTCCGATATTACCACATTGAACATTAGACGCTTGGACCACGCTATTAGAGGCTTCATCTCTGCTCGCATGAGTCTTGGATAGATTATGACCTGCAACCCGAACATCTGACACGCTCTCTCGTATTAGCATAATGGCAGAAAATAACGCGGAACTGTTCGAGTTCTTCTAAAAATATCGTTTTTGATACAATCAATCTCGTCTCTTTGCTAGACATAGATATCATTAACATTATAAATAGTTGCCGCTGAGGATTTTGCTTGCAAGATTGTATCTGCTCTTTTTCGGCGTACAAAGTTAGCTAGTTCTTGGAAAATTATAACCTGGTTTAGATTTCTCGACTATGGAAGGGGAGTTTCGACCCGAGGGGATATCAATATTTCAGACCATTGTATCCTTTAGATTATTTGAAAATTTTATTCTACTCAGATCATACCTTATGGATATTGTAAATGATAGATTGAGGGGAAGTCAGGCTCATGATTATACCAGAGTTTAATGGTTGTCATAGCTACAGTGATGGGCTAAGAAGAGTCTATTGATATCAGTACAATTCCTCCCTCGTAAGATTCCATGGCAGAATGAGTACACCCCTGGTGGTACCAAACATTTGGAAGATTAGAAGACAATAAAAACACAAAACTGAAGAGGCCGTAGCCTGTCAAAGAGTAAACTCCACCCCCTTCCCACCTGCTCCGCTTCTAAAGACTATGTTTTTTCTAACAGCTTCATAGAATAAACTATGTATGCGAGAAGACTAGTCGACCCTTAAAGATGCAGTTTTCACGATTAGAAATATCCTGAGGGCATAAACAATATGGAACTTACAGCCAGTGCGATATGGGGGAGGCATTATAATTCGTTCGCTAAAATACTCATGGGGCGTATTGCTGACCACAGTGTGGCTGTGTACTGTACTACACCAACAGAGGACCAACATAATTCCAACAAAACGACGCAATCCGCCTACGTCTTTTATAACTGTCAGACTCTCCTCAACTCCCTTCAACTTACAACCTTCGACAACAAAACAGTTGAACTGTGCTATCAACGTTCTCAGATTCTCTAAAGCTATTACTAAAAGCTTTTCTGATGTCTGGCCAAAACATTTTGCCTTTCAAGTCTCATAAGGATTCAACCTCTTCAAAGATAAAATCATGGTTCAAGAAACACATTCTACGAACTTCCGCCTCACACGGGAAAGCAAAAGTACCCAATTCAAACCTCGACGCATCTCGGCAATTCACTGGCCATGGGTGCGTTGAGATTGATAGTCTCCCATCAAAAACACACAGCCACTCCCAGCTACTCAATTCCTCACATCTACTCGCCTCGCGCCAGGATATCAGTCGCACCCTGCCAGACACGCAAGACCACTCTCTATTCGTTAGCAGTCTTCCTCTAGAGATTCGGCTTGAGATTTATGGCTACGTTCTCAATGGTTATGGGAATGTCCAGCATATCTTCCTATCTGAAGCGAAACTCGTACATATGCCATGCGCCTTACCACACACACACCCCTACTTTCAAAATATGTTAACAAGAAACGACTGTGCTTGTGATCATTACGACGCTGCGCATTCCAAGACGGTACAAAACGGCTGGGAGGTAATTCCTCTGATCCTGAGTTGTAGAAAAGTATATTTGGAATTTATCGAAGTTCTCTACTCATCCACCACTTTCCATCTATACATCAGTGGCGCCACCAGATTCGTCGCCTCTGTTCCTGCGTTCCACTTAGCCCTAGCAAGTTTCCGTGTCTCTTTCATGACCGAGTATCCAATGTATTCATCAACTCAAAACCAAGATGTCAATTTGGAGATCGAAGGTGGCCAGATGGTCTCCGAAGACCGTTGGGAAGCTTGTTGGGGCGCCTTTGCCAATGTTAAGGTCCGCTCGCTAGTTGTTGAGATTCACGATTATCGTGAGAGGTTGCCAGAGCAGCAGTTGTTGCAACCGTTACAGAGAGTAAGGGCAGATAGGTTGGAGGTTGTTCTGCCATGGCCGGAAGGTTTAGCAACCACTGGAGATTTCCGGAATGCGGGATTTGCTGTCAGGAGACCCCCAGAAGGAGTTAATCTAATGATATATAATGATGTCGACAAACATAGCGAGTATGTTCATAGAACCCCACGTTGGTGGCAAAGTCGGTGGTGAGAGCATTCATAGGGAGGTTCTAGACCTGGAATTCTATAATGATAAAGGCCAGATTCCAGATTCAATGTAATCTTTCTCTCACGAAAAGCTAGACGGGTACCAAACACAGTTTCTAAGTAAATAATGATATTTTTAAATTAGAGCTTTTATCGATACTGCATCACCTGCAGGAATTGAGTCGACTCTTAAAGTATCATTTGCTTTAGGCTACCCCACACACGCAGACTCCTACAATCCTTCTTATTTCCAAGCAAGCCTCCTCGACATCTTATTGCGGCTGAAGTTATAGAATAAAAGTAAAAATGTGGCATTGAGACAATAAGCCATAACACATTTGCAACCTCTTTTCTCATCACTTAATGAGCGGCTGTAATGTCCCATCCTTATTGACCGTGTACCCCCTATGTAAAACAAGTTCGACCGCCAGAGCAAAATAAGCAATATTGTCTGCAACAAGTTAGCACCACTTTATTCTAGGTATACTCGGACACATACCTGCATTCTGACTTAATTGGCATTTCGCCGAATGCTTCCATCCATAGCAGGCATTGGCGGGCGTGTCATCCGAGTATCCTGCCATAGAAGTGTGCGTCAACTACGACAATTAATAACAGACTCAGTAAACAAAGCTGTGTAAGATTACTCACTTCATGAAGCAGCACTTGTTCCAATCCAAAAAGTGAATCGATCGGCGTCGCAGTTTCGCCATTCCTCTTCGCGATAAACTTTCCTAAAAGACATTTGGATTTCTTGTCCGCCGCCTGTTTTACCAGCTCATCAGGCGTATCATACTTCGACGGCGGCCCAGCAATCTTCTTCAAATACCACTGACACAGCTGAATAGTATCAGGGTATAGCTCTGGTACCATTTTGCCATCCTTGAACAGGGCGACTCCTCGATTGATTGTGAGGGCGCGCGTGGAGGCTTCGAAAGATGCCCGGTCCTCGCTGCGACAGTTATCCATTCTGTTGGTGCCCATGATAGGCTTATCTATACCACCACGGTCTGGGTCAGTATAGCCTCTATCCTTCGTAATGGGATCAACGTACTCACCGATACGGTCGGTGGAGCAGTAGATCATCTACAACGAATGTTAGAGGAGCTTTTTGGAAGAGTCCGTCGCTTAGTTCCAACTGATGCAAGTCGCAGCCTTGAATCTATTCACTGAGATGGCCACAGGCATTCTTAAACTGAATGATGTCTGGGGGTATTCATACCACGTCCGATTTCATTGGCTTCCAGGGTGAATAGGTTTCATACCATCCTATTTTCAGAAGTCGCGCTAAAATATTAGTACTTTGGCCCTCACTAGATTCTGAGTTCTATACTTCCTACGTCGAGGACCTTTTTGTCGTCGCCGCCAAATAGTGTTTGCAACAACGCCTCGATATGTTTGTCTCGAGGTTCCCTATCAATTTCTTGTTTAGCCTCCACCGCTCGTCGAAAGGCAACCTGCATGGTATCTTTGAGTTGTTGCCCGATAGCTAATAAGTCAGCTTGAGATATCCGAGTTGTATATATGGCAGTAACTGGTAATTCTAGCTCGACTTACTGTTACAAGACTCGTGATAACCCCAACTATGAACTGCCTACACAAGTAGACTAAGACCAATCAAAGGTAAGAAAGGAATCATTTTGAATACAAATTATAACGGAAGTTGTTACTAGAATTGGTCCTCACAAGAAAATTGGGACCGTCTGTTCTTTGTCAAGCCCTTTAGATCTCTATACTGCCCTAGCATAATGATCCTCTACGAAACACCATCCATAATGCGGCACGCAAAGTTCCTACGCTCCAAATGTACAGCCCCCCCTCAAAAAGAGCTAGTAGTTTCTCCTCCATATAAGGCATCTACTTTTCAATATTTATTGTAGAATTGTTGTTTTGCGGGAATTTGGTTGGTATTGTGGTTGAAGGATTGTTGGTTGGTAGAGGGCTGAAACTTTGACCGCAGCATTATTGGTTGGTGATTTTCATGGATAACCTTTTGGCCGTTGCGAAGAAGAATCATGTCGAAAATTGTTTCATGGTTAAATTCTGCTGTTTATTAGAGATTGGAGGACTCGCTGTAGGATTATTGGGTTTTCAGCCAGCGGTTGGATTGCCATTGTGGCTATGTGATCTTTTGCCGTTGATAGTGAGGTTGGAAAGTTGGCTGTGGGATTGTTGGTTGTTGCAGACATGATTTGGTTTTGGCTGAAGGATTATTGGATGTTAGTGGTCCTTTACCTAAATGTTGTGAATTGTGAGGTCGAAAACTTTGCTGTAGGAGTGTGTGTTGTTCATTATTCAAATGAGCTCCAAGCTACGAGGAGTTATCGCTGTTTGAGATTTAGTCTTGTGATAGAGATTGATCGATTAAGACCTTGCAATTTGGATTATAGGGTTAAGAATTGTTGGTTATTAGTTTGAGCCCTTGCTTAAAGGATTGCTGGTTGCAAGCACACTAATCCTGTTAGCCAGACAGCAGCTATAATCAGGAATTCTAAAATAAGCCGATGTAGGTATCCTATCTTATAAAGGTGTCGAATTGGTGTAAATCTATGCAAGAAAAGTCTGCTAGATTTCTTTATCTTCTGACCCTGACATTTACTTAAGCTTTATCATGTTTTCTAACCCGAGAACTATCACTGCTGCCGCATTGGCATTGTGTTCCATGGGGACGACGGTTAATGCTATAGAAATTCACATAGCAGCCGTTGAACCCACAGCTAGTGGTCAAATTGGTGTAAATCTTGTCGACCCAATTCCGTCTGCTAATGCACTGTAAGTAACAATGCAAATTCAGCTGTCCGTCTTTTCACCTGTTAATGGTTGTCTCAAAGTGTGGGAAAGACAGGCAAAAATACCGAATATCTTACTGATATCGGTGGATCCACAACATCAGTAAGTACCACAAGACAACGATAAGCTAGAGAAAGAAACAATCTAATGATTTGCAGTGAAGAGGGCCCAATTCAGGTTATATCACCAAGACAACGCTGACGGTTACGAACAGGCCGGCACCGTCTCAACCATCACCAGGGCAGCCTCCATATCCGTGACTCAGGATGATTCTACGGGCAATTTTAACATCCTTATCGGGCCTGCTTTACGGGCCAAACTCATTCAAATTGCAAGAGCCATCCCACTATGCGGCGCTAGAAAAAAGCGTGCTGGATCTTGCGGTTATACGGCTTTTACTGAAGCCGTTGCCCAGTACGGGCCTCATGCAGAAGTTGCTAAAATTGAAAACGCCATGCCTTTGGGCAGATTACTTATACCGGCCAATGATATTGCTCAGCTTACTGCCCTATTTCAGGCCGGAGCAGCGACAATCACTCCTGGGGTAGTCGGGCTCGGGACGTTGGGTCTTTTGTGGGTTTTGTATGATCAATGGGTTAGTAATAAGGACATTGCCCCAGTTGTGGATGTTCTGAATAGTGTGGCAGGGACAATTCCGATAACGACGCCAACAACCACCACTTCAGCTACTTCAACCGCATCGGCGTGTCCTACTAACGCAGTAAGAATCCTATAAATGACCAGGGTGTATGAGTGCTGACTGAAGAAAGCCTATCTGTGCGAATGATAGATGTAAAGGGGAAGGAGATGATGAAAAGAAGAAGTGTACCGTGGTAAGATCCTCCGCCCCTTTTTACCTTGCGAAGCTCGCTTGCCATAAACTCGCTTACCATAGCTCCAGGGGGATTATAAAGACTGCCGATGCGTCGAACCTGAATTTGATACACCCACCGATATCCCCACAGAATGGATTCAGATCCGATTATTAGTCGAGCAAATAATTCTCTCCGAGGAGAGCCAACCTGTGCCAGAATGTATGGATAACAACAAAGTTGCGCTTGAAACTAAACTTTGGAAAGCGTATGTTCTCTGCTTTAATTAATAAACTCCAGCTGATCAAACAAAGTATGATCATCAATGTTTGCGCTTCCAAAGCTCTCGACTCTGAAATTAACGCTATCCAAACTGCCAAAGACGTCGGCTTCCCTGGCTACGACGGATGGAGTTTTGCCATGACCTGGAAATACGGCCAAGGTGAATGTACTTTTGGCTGCGAGGAAATGTTCAACGGCTTTCTAGGTAATACGCAGTGTATGTATCATCCTACCCATGATTTTTGTCATTGTTTAACGATTGAGACAGGCTCGTATGACTCTCACACCTTCTCCAGCTCGGGTAAGAGTACCCAAAGTTGCGGAACTGCCAGTTTTGTTGTCAATCAGCCCGTCCCAACTCCCCATATTCCTGACCCACCTCCTAATCCACCCCCCTCTCCACCTCCCGCACCGCCTGCACCACCTGCTCAGGATGTCGAAATATGCGGTAACGGACTATTCTTTCAACGCGATGCTGCGGCGAATGCGGCGAAGAAGTTCTGTGAAAGCTGGCCAAGGATAAATCTTGGGCCAAGGGTCCGCAGAGCCTGAAAAGTCCGGATGTGGTGATTTATAATAGCGATGGATCGAAGAGTGCACATCATCAATTTGCTTTGGGCGTTAGTCCGGATGTCGCCTGGTGTCCGAAAGATTTGACGTTGGAGAAGTTAGCCGGTTCATTAACAGTTATTCGGTGTGTCGCTAATTTTATAACTGGAGTTGATGGTTGTATGTGCATTTTGAATCGCATTTCTTATATTGCCAAAAGAAAAGGCTAACTTTATGTTTAGGTGCGCCATATACTGCATCCAAAACTGGACCATTTTTAAAGACTGTTGGGCACAGTTATGAGGATTGTATTCAGTGGCAGGTTAGTATAGATGAGGCTTGAGGACGTATCATATTTGTTGCCAGTACTCGAGTATACATCTTCAAAGGACCATTTTCATACATGCTAGTCTCTCTGGACTTCATGAGTGATAGTAATAGCTTGCAATATTTCCCTATCTCCTCCGTGGTACGTGTCCCGCGAGGAATATATTTAACCTAATCAGGGGCGTGTAAAGTAGTTTCTAGTAAACCCTAGCAAAAACCCATATTTAGTATTATATGTAATTTCTATAAAAGTCGAGAGAGACTTATATAAATCTAGGAATGCTATCTTGATATATAGTACCACGTAAGAATTAGAACTCCGACCGTAAAATCCTTTTAATTCTTAATATAAAAAGAGACGTGTTTAAATAGTATTAGATATTAGAACGTCACAGAACATTGTACACAAATTAGCGAGCAGATATATATTAACACAAACTGGTTTCTAATAATATACTGAGGCCATTAGAGCCACCAGGGGGTGCAAGCGTTCGTGGGACAGGTCTGGACTCGTCCGAGCGTAAACAACAAAATTAAGGACACCTTTTAATTATTATATTCCAAACCAACAACAACACAATATGGTGACTACTCGTGCATCAAAAGCCCCTAAAAGGCTAGAAGATTATCACACACCTACAAGACTCCACTTTTATGACGCCCTTCGCGAGCATCAGGGCAAGCGATCTACAGCGTCTATTGTACGCGAGTATGCACCCTCCCACGGAACTGGCTATATATGGCTAGCAGAGTATAGAGAGCGGGGCTCTCCTGCACATAGAAGGCAGCGGAGGAGATCAGAGAGGCTTGGAAAGCCATCTGCCGTGTCGGACGAGACCTGTCAAATGCTAGTTTCCCCTACGCGCAACCCTGTCCGAGACCAGCTTTATGAGGCTCAAATCGATTATCATGGACTCCCTATAAAGAAGCGCCAGCTACGCAATCGGTTACGCCAGTCAATTAAGAATGCTAAGAGGTACAAGATGGCATATATTAAGAAGAATATTAGCGACGCCAACCTTATTAAGCGAGAAAACTATGGCTCAAAGTACCGACTTTGCGGGATCAATTCTTTCTGGCAATACGTCTTCTTTACAAACGAAGCGCATATAGACCCTTTATCACAGGCTGAGGGCGACATCCTTAGAGAAGAGGGGACACGCTACGATGCCGAGAACATCCAGGAAAGGGGTGAAAAGGGGGTTAAGACAGTGCATGTGGCAGGGTACGTCAATTGGTGGTATAAATGTGAGAAATTAGAATTTTACAACGATGAACAAGATAGCGTTGTACTTCCTAAGCGCTTTCTAAAGCCTAGGAAATGCAAAGCAGAGTCTAGGGATGAGTATGAACAGCGTCTAAAGGAG
>UNPT01000550.1:0-28082 GCA_900536445.1 Hymenoscyphus occultus
TGTATAGAAGTGATTTTAGCAGACGGTGGTTATACAAAATACTAGCAGTTTGCTTAAAGCAGCATTAACTTGCATTCCAAGGTGCACAGACGCCCCACATCAAATAATTGGGCCCTGTACCAAAGTATTTAGACGAAAATGTAACTGAATAAGGTTAGACTGGTCCCGGTCCCTCTCAAGTTCCCCTCTCTTTTACCGAAGTTCTCTCGACAGTCCAAGAAACGAGCGAAACACTGCCAACTCACCATTGGGTGGGCGACCGCAAATGTTCATCACATTCACGGAAATGGAATATTTTAAGCTTTCCATGGGAGGCTGCGCCCGTCGAATAACCGTGGCTTAGTGCACATCGTGTGCTTAACGCACGCGGGTATAAATGGGTCTTCGCAAGGGGCAAGCCCCCAATGCATTCTCCTGTTACGATGCATTCTCCATTCTTACTATAAGAGCCTCAGGCCTCAACAACGAGGAACGAGTTGGCAGAGCCTCTTACGCCAGTCTCGTAGTACTGGAAGCCATACGAGGCCTGTAAATCGTGCATAGTGGAGTAAATAAGTGGAATAGTGGAGTGGCCAAGAAGGTACTAGTAGGGGTTTTCACACCCGAAATCATAAAATAATAATAACGCTAGTATCTTAATTAATAAAGTATATATCGCAAAGATAATAGTACTATTAGAAAGCCCTAGATTTATAGATATAATTTCATACTATGCTTATAATTTTTCGTTAACTTTTACCTACCACACTCGTAGAGTAGCCAAGTGTAGGTGGATACTAATCAAGTACTCCGGACGAATCAGCGCTTTATTTCCTATTTAGGAAATTAACAGGGGGGTACTACGAGACTGGCGTTAGGGGCTCTACGAGCAGTCGCAGGCGTCTGTGCTCGCGAGGCCCGCTTTAAATTAGGATGTGCATTCTCCCGTTACGGCCTTGTGTCCCAATTTTGGAGGGGGCCAGGATGGGGTTGGATCTTGGATGTACGACCCACAAACTGAGAATGTGATAAAGACCTCGAGATCGTGGCTTTTGGCCCACCAACTACACAAATTGGCTGCGGGGCAGACATACTGGCATCTGGAATAGTTCAGTATAAAGTACTGTGCTCCCCCATCTAATTTGAAGATCATCCCGAGTCCAACCTTCGTCTGCATCTTCAATCTTCACAATGGCTATTCTCTCAAGATTCCTTCAACTTTCTGTCGGTCTGCTGGCTTCCACCACAGTTATCGCGGCACCTGTTGAGCCAAGGGCAGTCATTGGGCACGACAAGTAGGTTTAATTTCCTCTATTCATGTAGTTCATCCAAGATCTCAAGATCTTGCTAACATATCATCCTCAGGGTTGCATCATTTGCAGAGACTGTTCCTGGTGGCACTCAAGGGGAAGTTTACAAGGCCTATCAACCAATGCTAAAGGTGAACAATGGATGTGTTCCATTCCCAGCTGTGAGCGCCAACGGCGACACAAGGTATGTCTTTTTTCGCCGTTCAAAGTTTCGAATCAAATTCTAATACAATGTAGTGGCGGTCTTCAAACTTCCGGTTCAAGCAACGGGAAGTGTGGCAGTTCCACTGGACAGGTTTATGTCCGAAGTGGTGAATCCAATGGCAGAACTGCTCTGATGTATTCTTGGTAAGTCAATGTTCCTAAATCAACAGTAGTTGATGTACTGATTCCCACCAGGTACTTCCCCAAAGACTCACCAGCAAGTGGGCTTGGGCATCGTCATGATTGGGAGGCAGTCATCGTTTGGCTTCAAAGTGGCACAGCAACCAACAGGGAGAATATTCTCGCTGTGTGCCCATCAGCACATGGGGGATTCGAGTGTTCCAAGTCCCCCAACCTTGACGGAGTCACTCCTTTGATCAAGTACGAAAGTATTTTCCCTATCAACCACGCCCTCGGATTCACCAACATCAAAGGAGGAAAACAACCAATGATTGCGTGGGAGTCTCTTCCTGAGCCTGCCAGAACTGCACTCATAAATACCGACTTCAAAGACGCCAATGTTCCATTCAAAGATGCAAATTTCAACAACAATCTTGGAAAGGCAACCTTCTAATGACATTTACGATCCCCGCGCGTTTTGTTTTTGAGTTACAATGATACCTGATCCAGCGATTCTAGAGGAACAAACAGCTGCTGGAAGCATTGACCAGGTTGAGAAAGCTACCTAGTGTAGCTATATATAAATATTTTAATACAACACCACATTCATGACTTCATCAACTGTTCGTTTGACGAGCGTCCGGTATTCCTCTCGCATAGCCCGCTTAGCCACCTTGTCGAGAACTCCCGTGAAACTATACCTGGACTTTTGTCATGGTTCTGTAGAAGTATATATTTTCGCTGTTTCGAGGCTGTGTGACTGAAATAATACTCACAGGAATATGAAACTCCGCTGAGACTCGGCAAAATTATTTTTAACATCTGCTCCCGTAAACACGTCGGTGACCAACCAATCATGTCAACTTCACGTGATATGTCAGGAGTGCTGGGCTGTTGCTTGCGCAACTTGATACCATGATCTAGGTTAATGGAAAGGCCGGTTTAGGAAGAGTGGAAAACCAAGATGCGGGCCGGTACACGGGTTCAGTGGTCCTCAATATTGAAAGGAATCCTGGGATGAATTGGATCCCTCTTTGGAAATTATGAAGTCCTTTGAAAGCTTTCGCTCGGTGACCTGGGTCCGTTTCAATAGTCGGGGATATACTGTAAGAGCAAACGAGTTTTGTTTCCCAGGGTTTTCTCGGCAGAGACAAGCTCGGCCCAATTCTAGGATGATACTTGAAGAACTCTTGGGAAGATAAGACTTGGGTTCCCGCTATGCTTACTGGTAAGTTGATAACTCCCATCACCAAAATGGAGTTGAGAAAGGAGTTGCAAATTGATAATTTTTTGCTCGACGGTAACAATTAATATATCTATCCAGGATTTCCTTGATTTTTCTGTTGGGATGTTGGGTCTCGGACAATCAGCATCCACAATCATAGCCACCATTAAAACCACATTCACACCCTGTGGATATGACCGAGAGGGATACTGAATGATTCTTGGAAGAACCAACTCTTGGGTAACATCACTTTGACGTGGCCCAAGGTCGTGCCTCGTATGAATCATCCTGTTCTCCGCAGCTTATTCTCCTCGGATCTACCTTCCTAAGACATTGGGGAGGGTTCGCTTTGTGGTTTATCGCAAGATCTCGATCCTTCTTGGCTGAACCATTCTGAGTGTTCTTTTGGCAATATGGTCCTTACTCTTTTACGATTATACGACTTCAATACCCTGATTTCAGGGATTCGCACGACTTCACTACCTTTATCCTTGCACCATTAGCACGCTGCTTTCTGAAGAACTTTTTAGGTACGGACAAAACTCGATTCCAAAACTCGATTCTTGTCGTCTGCTAGGTAACAGTCTTGAGTTAGAGAGGAATTAATTATAGGTAGGTATCTTGTAGTTCACACGCAGTCCTCTACAGGGTTAAAAGGTAGCGAGGGGAGACTAATTAGGACACTTATATAAATAAATCGCATTTTTACTTATGCCTGCCTACGTAGGAGGAGATACGAGGAGCCTACCTAGCTACTCGCAAATTGCTTAATTATCCTAAGTACTTTCAAAGTTGCGAATAGCTTCATTTTTTCTCCTTGCTCTCTCGCCTTTTTACCCGCGAGTCAGGCGTCCTACAGCTTAGGAGAAAAGTAGCATCGACATCAGGGGCTTAAATTATCTCCAAAACGTATTTATCCCTGCAATTGTGCACGACGAGGGTGGCGCAAGGGATGGAAGAGAGTTTCACAGGAGAAAAGGTGGTGAAGTCGTGCGGGACCCAGAAATCAGGGTATTTAAGTCATATAATCCTCTTTTACGAACAATTCTGTCTCAATTGAAGTGCGCTTTCAGTGTAATACATCAAGTTGCTTTGGTGCCAAAATTTGACATGGAATTTAAGTCATGGGATCATGGGAAAGTGAATTCGATGCTCTCGTTTCTTTGCTGTTCCACTTTTAATCCACTTGCATCTGCTTCGTTATAAATTTTACAGTTTATACTTCGTAGAAAAAATCAACTTTCGGGACCACAAGGATTTAGAAAAGGGACGAAGCGAGACCCTGACCGTCGTTACTGGGTCCACCCAGGTCCAATTCCAGGGAGCTTAACACTGTATAGAGTTATACTTCTCGCAGAGTCGAACTTTACAATTGAGGACACCCAGTTCTTATAACCACTAAAACCATATTCGACTAAAACCATACTTCTACCTACAACACTACAACAACAATAACACTTAATTATTATTTAGATAGAGGAAAGGATACGCCTTAATTAGCTGAACAAAATACACTTACTAGCTTTATTTCAATTAAATTATATAAACCTTTTTTTTTTTTTTTTTTTTTTTCATAGGGCTTATATTTGTCGAGTCTTAGCGTTCCGGCTAATGTTTTTAAGCCGCCCCACTTTTCTTAATACGGCTTAAATAAGGGCTATATAGAGATTCTAGTAAGTGTATTCTTATTCTTTTAGCTTAATTAGTATATAAGTATATTAAGAACTAGGGCTTAACTATTAGAATAACTAGTTCTCTATAATTAAATATAATAGTACTAATTTTAGTATAGTTTACTTTTATCCGATAAAGCCGATACGAGGCTTATATAAGGCTAGGTATAAGAGCTTTCCGAACGGTAAAAAAGTCGTCTATATTATAAGGAATTAATTAATAGCTTATTGTAACTATACTTTATAATAGTATTTTAAAAGGGAATAAATACGCCTTAATTAAATAAATAAAACGTAACTTAGAGGGGAAAGTAGAGTTTTTTAGACTATTTAGAGACTTTTACTAGAGTATCTTATTGTGACAGTTCTGACCGTCACGTGCTATCTCAGCCTTGACTAGCGTGGCTTGGCATCACACCTTGTATTTAGACTCGAGCTCCCTCGAGCTCCCTCGAGCTCTCCTCTTCTCTTCAGCTTAGAATCTTCGAATAGACAGTTCCACAGTGCCAAACTTACACCTGGCGTAGTCGTGCATTCGTGTGCGGTCCATCAGCTGTGCGTGTCGTCACACTTATAAAATCTAGTCCTAGGGAAAAAACTACAGGGTAATAGAAGGAGAACGGTCTTTTTATTTAAGAATAGTTCTAGAATACTCTTAGAACACTCTAGGATATAGCGGAAAAGTGCCTATATAAAGCTATATATAAGGCGTAGAGCTATAGTATATAAGCTATATTATATACTCGGTACTACTCTTATACGCTTAACTCTAACGCTATAAAAATATAAGTATTAAATTCGGTCGATTTAGCGAAATTTAATAGGCGCGTAATGTTACGGAGCTGGAGCTCCATCACGTGTTGTTGGTGCCTTGGAGGCCTGAGGCCGTTATACCCCTCTTTATCTGTCGTTCGAACCTTTGGTCTTGGTTCTTCACTTTGAATTCTAAGTAGTAGGTTAGAAGAAATATCGAGTCTGTTACACGTAATATAGGTAGTATAATATATAATATTAGTAGTAGTTTAGTTAGGGGTTATAAGCGTATATAAAATATATACCTATAGGCGCCTGAGCGTAGGCCGGGAATACCTTATATACCCTAGCTACGTACCCTACTTATATAATTATATATATACCTAGGAGTAGGATTTAGAATAGGTTTAGAATAGTTCTAGGATAGTCTCGGAATATAATATAGAACTATTTTATTTAGTAAACTATTTAGTTATTAAACTATTTAATTATTAAACTATTTAATTATTAAACTATTTAATTATTAAACTATTTAATTATTAAACTATTTTATATCTAAGACTATTCTTAGACCGCCCTTCTTCTATTACCTAACGGTTTTCCCTAGGACTAGATTCTATATAAAATACTCTAGTAAGTATCTTTAAATAGTCTGAAAAACTCCACTTTCTCCTTTAAGGTACTTACTAGCTTTAATTAATAAAGATTATATAAAAAGTAAGACTTAAATGTATTCAAAGCTTAGCGCGGCTAATTTTTGTTTAATTTTTCCGACCCCTATATACTTTTATCCTTAAATAAGGCTTATATAAAAATTTTAGTAAGTATAATCTTATTCTTTTAATCGAATTACTTTATTTAGCTATTAAAAATATAGTTTATATTACTAATCTAAATAGTTTCTTACTAAAGTCGAAAAGTCGAAAATTTGTTATTACAAGTAGGTGTCCTTAATTGTAGTAAATGTTAATGGGTAGGGGAGATACTAAAAGTGCTAGAGTAAAAAGAGTTAAATTTTAAAAGCTTAACAATATAAATACATGTGGCAGGAGCTAAGGTCTGATACCCTAGCTCGGTTCCTCTTTTGGGATAACACAGAACATGCTAGCAATCGATACTCAGCTTCCATGCGTTGAAAAGTCTCCGAAGGTTGAAGTAGGTGGGTCACATGATCCAGCCTCCTGACAACAGTAAACATAGGATATCTTGTCCTTCTGAAGGCTACTCCATATACTCAACGGATAGCGTTTGAAACTTCATGCCATTGCAGGACACCTCGAGAATGTTCTATTCTGTTTGAAAATGTTTAGAAATACTGCATTCCATTCCATTCCTATTATTCCATAGAAACCCCATGGCAGCAAACCAGAGAACCTATAAAACATCTTCCGACCATAGGACTTTAGGACCAATAGAAAACTGATACAACTAATAAACTATGACAGTAGCGCGTGTAAGATTATATAAGTGGAAAATAGATTAAGGCTATAATAAAAGACCGTATCAGAAACGAAAAGATAGGGTAACTTTATTACCTATCATTAATTTCCGCTTTACTTTCTCTTAAATCCTGCTTTCTTACTAGTTGAAAAGTACAGTGGGTTACATCCTATGGAATTCTATGCAACATGGGTGTCCACGGCCTACTTCATAGAATGTTCCTTTCTATTAAAAAGGAGCTCTGGAAGGATTCCAGGGAGAATGGGACTGCAAAATTCTATGGAAGCGAGTTCTATGTTCTATGTGTCAATCTTTGCATATGGACCCTTATTTTTAGATATACTCAATGATATTATACTTGGACGAGAATTTGAGAAGGGGATTACGAGTATAAATTTTTATGAAGTCACTTGAATCGTATTATGAGATTTGATCAACTTCTAGCATTTCACCTGTCAAGTACCAACATACATTTCATATGCAAATACGATACCGTCCACGCATCAACCTGGGATTAAACATGCAATATTTCTAGGAAATCAATACCATGAAATTCATACCGTCTGTCTAGCTACGCTAAATAACCTGTTTCCAAGGCGCCCGACAGAAAACAACACCCCATAATGCGTAAATACAGTACTTTCGTCTCAATACCTCCCCAAATCAAAGAAGTTTTATAAATACCATCATCACTCTCATGCCCACCCACCTTCCGCATCTCCTTCTCTAAATCTCTCAATCTCTCCTCATCATCCTTATCCAACTTCTCCTCTTCCTTCACCTCAACAATCTTCTCCGTCTCTTCCACAGAACGATCAGTCGAAGGCGGCGTATCAAGCGCATCCGAAGTCTCCTCTCCCTCCTCAGCAGCAGACTTATCGAAACTACTTTCCTGAAAGAACGTCTCCACGAAATTAGACATATCAGCGTGATCCTTCTCCTTCTTAACGACGGCCTCTTTCAATTCATTATTCGCCTTTTCGAGTCTCTTGATCTTTTCTTTGAGGAGCGAGTTCTGGGTCTCTAATACGTGGATACGTTCTCGACGACTGTGACGACTAGGACGACCTGGAGGCTCGCTTGGGAATGAGGGTCGCCATTGTCGCAAGACACAATCGTAGGCTTCCATCTTGATTTCCGTTTCCTTTTCAGTAGTGTCGTTGAGGTTCCCGATGACCTGCTTTGCACGTTCCGCTAAGTTGGTGAAGGGTTTTATCTCAGACTCCTTTCCCCTCTCAAGATCGTTTTTAAGTTTCATCTTGAGCTGATCCAGGCGCTTTGAAAGACTTGCAAGGTGCTGAGCAGACGAAGATAATGGGTTTCCAGGACGGCTCTTGTTCGCGTATCGGTTGGTATCGCCCTCGAATTGCACGGGCTCGTTTTGTTGTTGAATGGTATCGCCGGGGGGAACATTAATAAAATCGATGATTACACGATAGATGTACGAGATCGCTATGGAAACTAGGTCAGTTCATTGAACATACAGTCATAAGAAACGGGTACTTACCAAAAGAAGCCCAAATAAACAGGTACGAGAGAGGCACTTGAGGGTTCGTCAAGCAAGGTGCACCAAGAGCACAGAGACCAAAGGCAAAAACTGAAATACCAAGAGCAGGAACTGAGATGGTCATTAATCTTGTAGAACGGGAAGTCTTTACGCCGTTGTGATTCTCTTTCGAGTTCCTGCGTGAGGATCTCGAATTGGGGGTTGCCGTGAGATTAGTTATACCGATGCGAGGAAAATGGTTCCATCCCACAGAGCAGAAGAGCTCGTATGGTAACTCCAAGATAGAATGTCCGAGGAAGAAAGTACCAAATGCAACTGTAACCCAAAATCATAGTCAGTACTTGTCATCAGTCATCGTCTTTGAGGTGACGTTATCAACTTACCAAACAGCTTGACCAAGAAGGCATTTTCTGGCTGTGAAAAGAAGAGAAAAAGAGAAGACAAGAGCTCCTTCAAGGGATCGAATCTATGTTCTCGCTCACATTCCAAAATAAAGAGGAAAACCATGAGGACAAGTCCAAGCATACAAACAAGAAGGCCTCCCATGATGACCTCAACTAGGAGCGGGACTTCCTCATTTGTGTGTAGAATAACTTTGGCAGGCTTCTTTGGTCATCATCTGTTTTTCTTGACGTTGGGGTTGAGTGGTGGTGGCATGATAGATAAGTGGAGGTGTTGAATAGTTGTAGGTAATGCGGTGTTTTGGGTTGAGTGGACTTGGATCACGTATAGCTGGGTATATGTATGGAAATGGGAGCCATGACAAAAGCTATGGGGTAGTCTAATTCACTATTGGGGTGTTGCTCTCAAATGACATCAATAGCAAACAAATGTTTATAGACTCAAGTCACCATCCTTAAGACTGTTTCGAAAGCCACGTCCTCAGGAACAGACAGTACTACAGAGGCTCCTGTAACAGATTCACCATTATCAAGTCAGGTTTCTGGGCTAGTTTCCTTGGGACAGGACCCTCAGTACAGCCACTCCCCTTCCACAGCACCCACATAATTAAACGCTGAAACAACACACCCAGTCCTCAACCGCAGTTCTCTCACTAAAAAAAAGTTCAAATGGCCCCGTGGGAAGTGAGATAATTGATGATGAACTGTTGGCCGCAAGAGACAACATTAGACAGTTTCTCGGTATCTTGTAGTCAGCCGGGTAATTCCAGGTGCTAGGATATTTCTTTTGCTAGTTTTTGGAGTGGAAGGAAGAGGGATTGTGATTTTTTTGGATCTTTCTACCTTTTTAGCTGGAGCTTGGAGGACTTGAGGGGAGGAAACTTTGGGAAATAGACATGATTGGGAGTAATGATAGTGAATGTTGACTTGCCACTGCGACCAGTAGGGCATCTCCGAAGCAGCTATATTCTTTGTAGAGACAACTTGGAACTCGAACACGTACTCTCCGACACCATCCACAATAAGAGTGACACAAGACCACACCATCCATAATAAGAGCGACACAAGACCACACCATCCATAATAAGAGCGACACAAGGCCACACCATCCACAATAAGAGCGACACAAGACCACACCATACCACCCAACAACCACAAACTACCATCATGTCCCAAATACCAAGTCTCCCTCCAGCTACCCACGAATCTCCAACCCTAAGTAAGTCCCCCTCCTCCCCCTCCTCCCCCTCTCCCATTTACAACACTAACCCACAAAGCCAACTCGCTCAAAGAGCCCGTCAACCTCGCCACCCTCCCCTCAGAAGTCCTCCTAATAATCTACTCACACCTAAACCCCGGCCACGCGTGCCTCCTCTCCCTGACATGCTCCCGCCTCCACCACATCTCTAAACTACAACCCGCCCCCGCCTGCAGAGTATCCACCTGGTTCGAGCGCATCTATCACCAGAGTTGCAAAAGCCTGCCCTTATTCGCGCCAGGCCAAAAACCAACTAGCCTCCACCGAGCGCGTTGCCAGACAACAAGTATCATCCACTGCGTGCGTTGCCAGACAATAATTTTGACTCAAGGAAATTATATGGAACAGCAGAATCGTTCGATTGGCGCGTCGCCTTTGGGAGGATTACGAAATTGGTAAGTGAGGTCGTCCGTAGGTGGGGTGATGTGGGATCAAGACTTTGGTATGCCTGTTGAACCTGCAACGTCGGACTACTGGTGGAACTTCCGATATTCTGCGATGGCGTAGAGAGGGGCGGCCTCCAGAAAGAGATATCCCGGGAATTGGGCTTCCCCGTTTACGGACGAGCTTTGATGAGAAGGGGGCTTTGCTGTGTTTGGGGTTTCTTGACTGGATGATGATGGGTGGATTGACCTAGAGGAGATTGAGTAGTCATCATGGAATGAGAATGGAGGGTTGGATGAAATACCCCCCATCTGACCAAACGCTGATACACCAAAACGAATGTTATTACGTGACCTTCTGTGATTCCTCGAAACCATATCTGAAAACCCGTGGACTTAATAGGAAATGCTCTGCAGTAATCCATCGTTGATCGAAGTTTTGTATCGTACATAAAGGCACCCTGGAACCCCGGACTTGCTGACCATAAACCCGTAACTCACCGTACCCTCACGAAAAAGCTGGACACTACGAGATCAAAGCTTGAAGGCGCTTCTATTAGGAGAAAAGATATTAATGATGACTACCCTAGTCCGGAATCGAGAAATTCCCAGTTCTCAACGCGATGAACCGGCTTCCTTCCAAATATCTACCAATATTCCTCCTAAGCCGTGTATCGGATCGGAATCGGGTATCGGTACTGCTCTGGCATTTTTGGTCTTCTCCAGTGTTTCCTCCGTGTCGGCTTTGCAGAAGTTGTTATCGTAGTGTGGACTTCCCTGGATGAGAATTAGTCTCTCGTCACTAACGTAGTGGTATGATCTGCAACCCCTCTCCACATTTGCAGGATGTTTTGCATAATGCTTGGTAGCATATGTGGGGCAAATAAAGACCTAGTCTTACCTTGGGGTACAATCCAACGTATCCGTAATCCTCACTACTTTTGATATTGCAATGCGCCACGCCGGCGGGTATAACAATGACATCTCTCGCCCTCAATTCAACTAATGTATCATCCGCGGATTCTGGATCCAATGGCCCTCGACCAAGAAGTAGTTGGCTATGCCCTCTGAAGATGGCATAGCATTCGTGGGTCACAGAGTGAAAATGGTGGGCCGGGTAATGGCTGAAGACGCCCCCATTGAGCCAATTGTTGGGCACGATGGTGTCACAAGTAGATTTGACATCGGGATTGGGAGGAAGAGCTGATCGGTATATAAGGACAGGAAATGGCGAATTTGGGACATAAGGAGTGGATTTTTTTATGAGATATCGTTCCGGGGGAGAGACTGCTGGAGGCATTGTGACGCTATACATGTACGAATGATGGTTGAGGGGAATTTTCCTGCCGTCGTTTCATATCTTCCTGGGAACGCACAGTCAAGAGGCTGATATGTGGCATTGGCGGGGTAAGGCTGTGATACCCATTCGCCATGCCATCCTTGCAAAGCATGATCAACTGGAAGTGTAGAGTTGCAAGTCCAATTCCTGTGTCAATTTCCACCGTCGTAAATTCCAACTGGCTCTGGTCTTGAAGAGAAGAGGATCTTGTACTTGACAATCTCCACAATCTCAAGGGCCTCGGTCTTTGGCGTATCACCTTCAACGTCCATTGTTTGCTGTAATGAGAGTGGTGTTTTCTTTCTGATGACCGCAATTGCTTTTGGTAACTTCTTGACCTCTCCTGTGAGTCTTTGGTGTTTTCCAACGTACATGTAGACTCGTTTCATCCAGGCGGTGCTTTTGTCTTGGGCATCATAGTCTGGGAAGACCAAACGTCCAATTCTTGTCTGGTTGGGTTCAATGGGTTCTTCTCCTGGTTCGCCATGATCTGGGAGGTTGATGGTTCCTTGAAGCTCCAATAAAGCAAGGCCCGACGGCAGTTGGAGTAGTTGTGGTAGAGGATTCTGAGGGACGCTGGTGCTGCCTGGCTCTCTTCTAGATAACGTGACTTCCATTTTAGGTTTAGCTTCTTCTGGTGGTGCCCACAATCTTTATTGAGAATCTCCTCTGGATCTCTTCCTCTTCTTTTTTTCTTGATCAAGCAACAACAAGAGCGTCGTAAGTTGACCTTCCCTCTCCTTTCTTTTCCAAGCACCATCGCAAGGTTCCTTCTCGCCTACCGGATACCGGATATACCTTTCGCCGCTGCACACCGCACCTAGCGCCCGCCGGCTTTACTCCGGATATATTACACCCCATCGCGCTGCGCGCACTTGCGGTCGCACTTCCCTATCGCACTGCAGTCAACCTCCAGTCAATGGAACCTTACCTCCACCTCCACTCAGAAGTTCTTAGCTAATCAATCATGTGACTTTAGATGCTACCTTTGATTTCTATCTTAAAAATCACAATTACAATTCTCACCGGAATCGTCCTCGCTGATCTCATCCTCTCTCTGGAGGGGAAGTGCGCTGCTGTTCGTTCGTTTCTTCGCGCCTGCGGTGGTACGTCTTATCTCTTTAGATTTTGCTTTGGTGGTGGATCACATGACTCATTGCGAAACGTGACTGCAGTCACTGTTGGGTGTTGTCAATCTATATTTCTATTTCTATATTGTTTCTCTTTCTCAAACAAAACAACTCTTTCTTTACTTCTTACGCAAAGCGATTCTTTTTCTCTTTTCCATACTTTTATTGTCTTACTGTCGTTTTGAAAACAGATCACGTGGTATTTTGAAAACCACTTCTGAAAGTTATACTCTCTGAGGAGTACTTTACTTGTCTATGCCTATAGATCTACCTTTCTTTATTCCTTCTAAGAAATGTGTCTTCTTATCTTTACTTACGCGAAACTGTCTTTTTTCTTGTGTTCTCGTGTTTCTTGTTTTGCTGTCGCTTCAAGGTTGATATCTGTAGTATCCTCAACATAACTTCTAGTAGTTGCGATGTCTGAGGAGCACTTTACTTGTTAATTCTTATTGATATGTCTTTCTCTATACTTTCTACGAAATGCGTTGTCTCAGCTTTACTTACGCAACTCTTTCCATTTCACATTCTCTTTTGATATCTCTTTTATTATTATCTCTAGATCTGGTTTTGAAAAATATCTCAGATAAGTCTACGGGTACTATACTTGCAAGGGCAAATTTTACTGGTCTATGCGTGTTTCTTTATCTTTTCCCATTTACATCAAGAACCAGAAACTCCAGCTCTGCCTACGGCAAAAGGTGCCTCTGAAAATCTTGTGTCAGCAATTTTGTCGTCATCTCAAAATCTATTCCCAAAGGTGTGGGTTCATGAGATGGCGGGATATCGTTCTTGCTGGGGAAAACATTACTTGTCTATGCAAAGCCTGCGACCTTTTCTGATTTGGCAGACAAACAGACACTTGTCAACTTTGCTTACAGTTGAAATCATCATTTCATGTTTTTTTTTTCTTCTTTTTTCCTTTGTTTGTGTCTTCTGCTGTCGCAGGATGATGGGATTCACGGGACAGTATGCATACCCACTGAAGATGACATCTACTAATCTATAGCTATTTTCTTCGTGTTTTCTCAATGTATTCTCAAAATCTTCAGTTTTCAGTTCAATCTACGGTATATAATCTTTCTCTTTGTCTTCCTCAACCCTTTCCTACCTACCTACTCAGTACCTAGTTTTGCTAGATGTCGTTGTCATACCACCTGCATGTGGGGCTACGAACATCATGCCAAGACTGGACCTTGCCTCAAGGCTGAGGCCCTGACCTTGACCCCGGCAACTTTTCCATTTATCGCCTATCTTTTTAGCGTCCGCGCACGTGCCCGCACAAATCACGAATTTTTACTGACCCAGAAAATAGCATACGCACCAGCAATTCCACCTCAACCACAACCACCAACCGTCCTCCCCCTTACTAACCTCCAGCCTCAACAAAATGAAGCTTGTAAGTCACCTTCAATCTGCGTATACCATCTGATGATGCTAACCAAGTTCTTGATAGAACATTTCCTTCGTAAGTACTCGATTGCGACGATCGCGAACCATCGAAGAAACGAACTGACCATACCGTACAGCCCGCGAATGGCTCCCAAAAGCTCATCGAGATCGAAGATGAGAAGAAGCTCCGAGTCTTTATGGATAAGCGGTACGATTGCGTCAATTCCTGTCCGAATACAAGAAACACGAAGCTGATATATTCATAACAGTATGGGTGCCGAAGTTCCTGGCGATAGCGTTGGAGACGAATTCAAGGGTTACATCTTCAAGATCACTGGAGGCAACGACAAGCAAGGTTTCCCTATGAAGCAAGGAGTCATGCACCCAACTCGTGTCCGCCTTCTCCTCTCCGATGGGCATTCCTGCTACCGACCCCGCCGAACTGGTGAGCGCAAGCGTAAATCCGTCCGTGGCTGCATCGTTGCTATGGATCTCTCCGTTCTCGCTCTCAGCATCGTCAAGCAAGGTGACGCCGAGCTCCCAGGCCTTACCGATGTCGTCCACCCAAAGCGTCTTGGTCCCAAGCGCGCAACCAAGATTCGCAAGTTTTTTGGTCTCACCAAGGATGACGATGTACGTAACCCGTATATCCTTATCGCCTGCCAGACTCCTTCACTGGAGTTCTGCGCGGAGTGTGAGCGGAACCCGAGTGCTGATATTATTGGTGTTATTCTAGGTCCGAAAGTTTGTTATCCGTCGTGAAGTTCAGCCAAAGGGCGAGGGCAAGAAGCCATACACCAAGGCACCAAAGATCCAACGTCTCATCACCCCACAACGTCTTCAACACAAGCGTCACCGTATCGCATTGAAGCGCCGCAACTCCGAGAAGACCAAGGATGCTGCTGTAAGTTTATACGCCTATGCCAATT
Organism: Hymenoscyphus occultus; assembly: GCA_900536445.1. Taxonomy (NCBI): domain Eukaryota; kingdom Fungi; phylum Ascomycota; class Leotiomycetes; order Helotiales; family Helotiaceae; genus Hymenoscyphus; species Hymenoscyphus occultus. Next base: position 15,041 of record UNPT01000550.1, read on the forward strand.
CCGCAAATCAATGCTAATATTCCTCTCCAGAACGAGTACACTGCTCTCCTTGCCAAGCGTGTTGCCGAGTCCAAGGCTCAAAAGGCTGATGCCCGAAAGCGTCGTGCTTCTTCCATGCGCAAGTAGACTTCGGTTTTTTTGACATCGCATTTTAGGTGTACATGGGTTTTGCTTTGGTGTGGAAAAATGATACACACATTGGGATACTGAGCAGACTTCTTTTGCACATCCTCATTAACGTAGGGCACAACATGGGCATAGAATTTTCTGATTTCCTGGAAGTTTCCTGATGAAATGTATGAATGGTCTTTTTAACGGCAATGGATGGGGCACTTGTACTCAGCTAGGCGTTTTACAAAAATGATCATTTGACATTGCAGCATTGTTGCTGACTTTTCTAATATGTAAAAACAAGTTTCTACTTTGCTTCTTGATTGACTTGACCTTTGGCGTTTCCTGTAATTGACTTTTCCGGCCTGGTTTTTGGGAAGCTGATGTCCAGCAGCAATTACATGAAGCTTGCCTTGCGCCTATCACCACTCCATCTCATCCTCTCTCTCCAAAATTTTACATATCTCAATCCCCATTGTAGCACCCAACTGCCACCCAGCTAAATGTGATATCATCACCTTCAGATGAGCCCTCAACCCTCCTCTCCCCAAGAAACAAGAGTATCCATGACAGTAAGATTACCCAATGAACTAGGAGCAATCTTAATCTCAATCCTACTTTCAATATAAACCTTACTCTCAATTTTACTCCTAATTTCCCATTGATGACCATGGATAGTGTCAGACAGACGGACAGCACGATATTCACGGCTTCGGTGTTACGGTTACAGGGGCACGGTACTTCTTGACCCGACCCTCGACTCGACTCCTGAGAGAAGTTCTGGGAGGGTTGGGAGGTTTGGGAGTTGGGAGGGTTGAGATGAGAGGTGATGGATGGTAGGGGAGTTGATGGTAGGATGGTCAGGCATAAGACTGAGCGAGATTTAGGATCCACTGATCTAGGAGTTATCTTCCTCTTGTTCTTATTCTCACACATAACCTCAATTCAAATCGAAATCTAATTTCCCATCAATGATCAAGGACAGTCTAGACGGAGAAGATAGTATGATATTCACAAGACTCACGATTACGAGCCTTGGGCTTGGGGACGGGATTTAAGTGGGGGTTTGGGAGGCTTGGAAGTTGTAGAATGGTTGGAATGGGAGTTTACGGTTGAGTATGTAAGTAGGATGAGTGAGATGAGGGATATGAGTAAGAGGGTTATGAGGTGCTTTGCTTTGCTTTGCTTTGCTTTCATGTTTTGAGGTAGCAGGTAAACGAGATTGATGGCTACCTAACTGGGCGTTACCAGAGTATATGTATATCTGGGATTAGGCTGGTTGGTACATATATGATTTAATATGATCAAATTGAACTGGTGGGCTGGAGGCTTGGTGGAAGGAGAGTTGAATGGGAGGGACATAGATGGATTGGAGTAAGATTTACCTACGTAGTTCCTCTCACTCTCAGTCTCTATGTAGATACTCAACCCAGGACTCAGGACTTTGATTTAGGGCTCAAGAGGATGGAGTATAAATAGAGCACTCTGAGCAGCTAGATACCATCATACCATTATCTCTCAGAGAAACCTTACCTACCTAATCCACACACAATCTTCACCCCACATATCTCTCTCCATGCTCTCTCACATCCAAGGCCACAAAGCAGCAGTCTCCTTTCACAACCCAAAGTCACAAGACCAAAAAACGAAAAACAAGATAATTTTTGACATAGGTAGTTTCTTCATATCTCCATTGTAAAATACTCTGTTACTGTACTGTACTGTACGGTACCGCTAAAAAATCTAAGAACTCCATGCTACAACAGTAAATAAAAAAGAAACTTTTTTCCACCCTATTGATCTAATAAGTTCCAGTCATTGATAAGAGGAGAGAACCATGAAAGGCTCTCTCTCCCCTGAACCCCTCCATGAAGAAATAGAGAACTTCTTCCACTACCCAGATGATTTTTCTTTCAAGAATGAAAGAAAGGACGGAAAGAGACATCAAAACAAAACAAAAAAACCAGATTATACTCCAAACACCAGAATCATTTATGTACGATACGAGTATCCTACCCTCGTCCCCCCACACCACCCAACTCTCAAGCATCCCATACCGTGCAAGAGCCCCCACCAGCCCAAAATCCGCAAGTCCCCAAAAACACCGCAAGAAACTCAATCACTAGGCGCATGCGTAAATAAAAAGCTCACACTCTCCCCATTATGCGTACGTCTGATCGCCTCCCCAAGCGTGGGACTAATATCCATAACACGCAACTTATCACATCGCTCAATCTTATCACCGAGCGGGACGGTATTCGTGACGACGACTCGGCTGAGCATACTCTTATTGATCGTCTCGATCGCATTTCCGGACAGAATGCCATGCGTGACGATTGCGACGACCTCACGGGCTTTGTGCATCATTACTGTTTCCGCGGCTTTGGCGAGGGTTCCGCAGGTGTCTGCCATGTCGTCAACGAGAATGGCGATTTTGTCCTCGACGTCACCGACTAGGACCATGCGGGAGACTTCGTTGGGGCGCGCGCGCTCTTTGTGGATTAGGGCGAATCCGAGGTCGAGACGGTCTGCTATGGATGTTGCTCTGTTATGGTGTTAGAAACTGCTTCTCTATTTTTCTTGATACCCGGCTCTGAATATGGAGGTTAAACTTTGAGAGATAAATGACATACCTCTTAGCACCACCAGCATCTGGAGATACAACCACACAATCTCTGACATTCAAGTTCTCCCGGATCCATCTCAGCGTACTAGGTTCCGCATACAGGTTGTCCACAGGCACATTGAAGAACCCTTGGATCTGACTAGCATGCAAATCCATAGTAATGACATGGTTGCAACCAGCCGTCTGTAGCATATTCGCAATAAGCTTCGCGCTGATCGGTGCTCTTGACTTATCCTTCTTGTCTTGTCGTGCATAAGGAAAATTGGGAATGACGGCGGTAATGCGACGTGCGGAGGCGGTCTTGCAGGCGTTGATCATGATGAGGAGTTCCATGAGGCCATCGTTGATATCTCCTGGAGCGGTGGATTGGAGGATAAATACTGGATGTGAGATATATTAGTCTTGCTTGTACACTATTGCGCTTGGGGATTTATGGTGTATTCTACCATCTTCATCTCGCACACTTTCTCCGACTGTAACGCTGGTTTCCTGATTCGAGTAGTTCAAGCTCATCGTCTTCGCAAGATTGATTCCGAGTCTATGGCCATGGATTAGTCTCTTTCCTTTCCTTTCAACCCAAGCCCCAACTCCAACCTGCAGACAACACAACGTACCTATCAGCAACCTGCTTCGCAAGCTGAGGATGGCTGTTGCCTGTGAGCAACTTAATTGAGTTGGTCGCCATAATGCTTCTATTCCCTTATTCCTCTCTCCTCTGTACTTGTTTTCGTCTTTTTCGTGGTGGGGGTAGTCAGCGAGTGTAGGGTTGCAGTCAAAGGCGATGATGGGTAGAGTTTTGTATATGCGCAGGAGATAAAGAGTGGCTAGACGTCCATGCTAGATGTGGTTGTTTGCTAGCAATTTGTTTTCTTGACGATGAAAGGAAGCTTTTCGCAAAGCAAGCAAGAGACAGTCATGTTCTGATCATTGCAGCGATCCCTCCCGCTGAAAATTTAGTGGGGCAATTTTTCACGAGCTTGGTTTACCCGAGGATTACCCGCTCCGCTTTTGAAATCAGATGTGATTGGTTGGTATCTACTTACCTAACTTCATTTGGCACTGGGGATATAAAGGGTCTGGTCAGCTTGTATCTTACTCCCCCATGGCATACGGATTGTCGTAGGAGGGGTTCTACCCTCCAAAATATTCTTCTAAGTTAGATTGTCCATTTATGGGGAGGTATATCAGAAATTGACAAAGGGGAAGGGGGTAGCGACCGAGCTATCCAGACCCTTTCCAATTATACAATGTATACTTTGTACGAGTACGATAACTCAAATAAAAAACATATATCAAAATAAATTGCCAAGTCCAAACTCCTCTCAATTGGTGGAATCCAAAAACCCATCTCCTAGCATCGCTAAACCCAAGGAACCCCTATGTCACCTAACGAAGCAGCCGAGAAGCGGGGTGACACCCAACCTTCTTCAACACCAAATTCATGACCAACATATATGGTCCAACTACTCAATCCCTTCTGTACCTCCAAACAATCTTCTTCTCCAATATGACACTATCTACCTACAGCAAAGATCTATCCTCCTCCCTCCCCAAAGCCGGCCTAGGTATCGGAACAACCCCACTCCTCCCCGCGGACTTTACACCGAGCACCGAGTTGGTGATTAAATATGGCGAGAAAATCGTAGAATTCGGGAATTTTCTGAGAACGGGTGAGACGTTGGAAATTCCTTCTGTGACTTTTGCTGCTGAGGTACGTCCTGAACATTGGAAAAGTCCAAGTCATAGTAAACTGCGGATTGCTGATCTAAATGAGGAAAGGCTTCAAAAACGGGGTCTACATACACACTCATAATGGTCGATCCCGACGCACCCACGCCCGAAGACCCCAAGTACGCGTATTGGAGACATTGGGTAGCCACCGGTCTCCAACCATCTTCATCCTCGTCTGAGAATATAAAGTTCTCTCATACCCCTGTAACGAAGTACTTTGGTCCTGGGCCAAAAGATGAGACGTAATTACCCCCTCTCCCTACAATTCATTCAACATAAATATTTACAGGTTTCAGAGCTACGCCACATAGGTATTTGTTTTTACTTTACCGGGAGCCGACTGGCTTTGAAGTAGGGAAGGAAGAGGTTGGGGGCGAGGAGTTCGTGGATAGGAGGTCGTTTAAGGCGGATGAGTTTGCGGGGAAATTTGGGTTGGAGTTGGTTAGTGTTAATTGGTTCTCGGGTGTTGGGGATGGGTAGAAGGCTTGAGGGACGTAGGGTTTGGATTGATGGGGCTTGGGTGCGTTAGAATTGAGTTAGTGGAATGTGATATGGTAAAAATGGCCATGTTGGAGTGAGTGTATCTTGTGTATACAGATTCTACTCAATAAATCATCAAAAGGAGAGAAGTTATTGTGGATGTATAACTCGTATACTTTTGAAAACTTTGGAGAGCTATGCATGTGAGAATGACTGATTCATCCCTGATATTTGTGGATCACTTTAAATCCAAACCTCCCAATCTGAAAGGAAGCCCGAGGAAACACTGCATCACCTGGGTTACCTCTTTTCGAGGGAACAATTCGAACTCGCCCATTTCATGCCCTCACTTCTCCTTGTTTGTTGAGAGGAGAGTGCTCTTTGGACGATCAATCTTAGGAGTATAAAATTGTAGGTACATAGCTAGGAATTTGTGCACACTATCGGAATAAGGGGAATAATTATTCATAGCTATATAATCGAGTGGCGGTATATCTTTCGTAATTACCTTGTCACTTAATCATTCAAAAAGAGAAGAGAGCCAAGTGAGATATATATATACTTTGCTCTGTCCCGCTAATGTAGCCAGAACAGGATCTGAAGCGAGAATACAGAACACGATGTTTGTCTCCTCCAGAGCAAAAACCCCCCTCCTACCCTCCCATCTCTCCCAGAAAATATAGTTACAACAATTACCTGTGGTTGAAAGTGGATGTACCGTAGGTGTACAAAAGTGTATACAATAATAGGTCAAATTGAGGTTCATATGCTTGGAAACGCAGCCTGGTTAGCCAAACGACCTTGTTTTGCGGGGAAAATGTAGTAAGAATGGACCCATTTGCTCTACTTTCAAGCACAGGTAATTGTTGTAACTATAGTGTCTGAAAGGGATAGGTACGGATTTTGAATCTCGGAAGTAGATTAGTACTCAGACCCATGCAGAAACCAGTGTTTAGTAGAAAGGAGGTATGTAACTGTGTTTTGACCTGATTTTCTTTACGAGGTTCTCTTTATCTGGTTGCTAGTTACATCCCATTCCATGGGTTTACCGAGGTAGGCACATAAGAACTTTTTATTCTCATCGTTTTAGACTAGAAATCGTTTTTGGTGGATGCCGGGATGGGCTGGTGGATGGAGATGTGCGTTGAGCCGTAATAATTTATTTTGGGGTTTGGGAGTAGGAAGGTTGGTTGGTATTTGGTACTTACAGTTTGACTTCGGGTGGTTGGCTTTCAAGCTATGAAAAGTGTTTCCTGTTTTGGTGAACAAGAGCTGTAAAGGAAAAGTTTCTGTTTTCCCACCTTTTATCCAGTTGTGAATATTCTCCTTGCAGTTTGCTCCCGCTGTGAAACTATTTATGTTAATACAAATGTGATCGAGGTAGGTAATATTACATAGCCGTACAAGTGTTATCTGAAATATGGTTTATCTGCCGTGTTTTATGCTAATGGGTTGTACGAATAAGTCTGGAACGTATGATATTTCCCACAACTTCTTTTGATATGTTCTCAAATGCGTAGTGTTACAAGCGTGGAAGGACTGACATCAAAATCCGAAAGTAAACACGCTAGCTATAAAATAATCGCTCGTTCAGTACAGCATAATCTCTTCTTCCTTCAAATTCGTCAAGTCAGGCTCATGGTTCTCCTTCAAAAGCCCGCCAAAGCCCAATCGCCGCTTCCACAGCTCATGCCGAGGGAGTAGTGGAGAAGGCAAGTACCCTGGAACCTTCGTTGCTTTAATCTCCTCTTTGGTAGAAATCTTCGCATAGTTCATGACGTTTACAAAAGCCTGGCCGACAAGTCTGTATCCATCCTGGTGTTCCCTCAATATTGCAACGTAGCCGCTGAGTTGGTAAACATAGTCACCATGCTGAGTATCTTTTGGTCCCAATCCTATAATTCCATCAGAAGTAGTGAAAAGCTGCATACCAGAGTACTCTAGATTGTCAAAATTCTCATACAAGCGTCCGAAAATTCTTCTGCGATTTTTCCATAAGGGCGGAACAAGTATCGTAGTGGCCGATTCACTTATTACCGAAGCCCATTTCGATAGACAGTGGCCTCCAATTTTAAAATCTTCGTGGAGACCCATCCATCGACGACTCCACGCGTATCTTGCAAAGTGGGCTCGCTTCATATATTTCTTGGACCTGATTTTATCATCAGTATCAAACGGGAGATCCATCACTTCAAGTGTTCTCTGTAAAATGTGATTTGCATATTGAGGTTGTAGCGGCAAAATACAGCGATCTCTTGCCTCTCCCACCAGGCCAATTCTCTTCCCAGAAAGTTGCAAATAAGTTTGTGTTGAAGTGCTAACGACAAAGTTTTTCTTGAGTGCAGGATATATGCTGCAAATTGAGGATACCCTTTTCTCAGTAGTATTTATCCATACTGGGGAAGCAGTTGTACCTGGTGGTAGGTCGACGAGAATGGAAAACCAGTCAGGGAGCCATGAAGGCATCTCCTTTTGTTCCAAGTCTGCTCCAAGAAATATGTGATGCAGCTTTTCTGGGTACATTCGAAAGAGAGAGCTAGATATCTCGAGGCTGATTTCAAAATCTGACTTGAAGTAGCTTTTCGTAGAAAGTACGTAATTTCCATCAGCCGTGAGGCCAAGTATGGCTAATACTTTGTCTCTTGGCTCAGTAGACTCGGACAACCGGGTTGCGACCATGGCATCATAGAACGAAATCCTTTCCCCTATTTTTTCTTTATCAGAGAATCGTTTAAGGTCCATAATCAACTCTATATTGCGTAGGAAGGGATGGGTATAGGCGGTTTCACTTTCGCGGTTTACATCGTAAATTTTCTGGAGCCCTGTAGTGATGTCTTCCCAAGCGATTTGTTCGTTTCCCCATACAATCCGCACCTCGATACCCTTAGCAATCTCTTGAATTATCCATACAAGTCTCCAGTATGGGTTGTACAAGAAACTCGTTATAGCGTATTCCCCAGATCTTGAATTATTTGGTGCAGGGGCAACGATCTCTTGGAGTTCAGACTTAGCCCTCCTCCCATAATCGGAGCCAAGCCAAACCAAAACCTCACTCGCGTCCGCATAGATCCTGCTCATCAGCTGAATTTGAACCCCTTCTCCTCAAGGTCATGCTGATTGATGCATATCGCGTCAACCCACAGCCACCGAGACGTGCTGCGAGGATCCCGAAAATGACTTAATGCAGATTCCAGATTTTTTGTCACAGGAACCACAATCCCATCTACAACGATGTTCTTGGTAGTTGACGCATCACCCCAGCAATATGAGAGAGCAACGTGCTCTGATGCTTTGGAAAGCGTGCTGTGTTTGACTTGACATTGAACCAGGCCCTCTGTTGACAAATCTGGTAATATTTGAAGAAGGCGAATTTCATCCTTGGATTTATCCAGTGGTTGGTATGGGAATCGCTGGCGGCGTTGAAGCGATGTGCAAGTTGGCTCGGAGGAAGTCGCCATCATGACAGCTGGCTGAGGAATAGAAGCAGTAGATATGAAGTATTGAATGCTATCGTTACCAGAAATTTGAGAGCTGGTAACGGGAAAGGGGGACATGAAAATATTTTCAGGCTGCGGAAATCTCAACAGTGAAACCCCAGCGACTTGCGCATCTGTCCAACCTCCTGGTGGACAAGATAAGTCGCGCAGTTATCTTTGCTGCGCCACTGATGGTGGCTTGCGGTACAGTACTGTATTCCGCCAGAGCCAGTCCAGTCTGCCTGCCTGGATAGCCTGAGAATCTGCCGGGGTCTCTTAATTTCTATTCATTATCTCCCAAGTGCAAGATTAAAGCCAAAAAGGTGCAGTCTCTAACAAACTCCAGCAACTATAAGTGTCGCAACATCCACTCCCTATGGAATATCCGAGCCCAGTCACATGAGACGTAAGACTGTCTAAGACACTATACTTGTACAACGTACGATATACCTTTAGCTATTATACCACACACTCTTAGAACCATGTACAAATAACAAACAAACATGATATCCCGTATCACTTCACTGGCTTAGTGAAACTAATAATCAGAAAAAGAATAATAACAGCGAAATGCAATATAGTATTTGTTTTCTCGTTCTAGAACTTCTTAAGCGAGTCTGTGAAAGCGCCAGCTTTCAAGTAGCCTGTCTACTCTATCACGCCACTAACCTGCTAAGAATCAGAAACCCAGCCATTAGGGATCCGGGGAAGGATAAAACATAAGAGAGCCTACCCAGTCTGCCTGCAGTACGCCGCACAGCCTGAGAATCTGCCAGGGTCACTTAATTTCCACCCACCAATTATTTCTAAAGTACAATACTGTACTCGAGTATCAAGGTAAAAAAGTGTAGTCTCTTAACAAACTCTCTCAACCATAAGAAAAATAACAACAACAGCGAAATCCATCGTAGCATTTGCTCCATCCGGAGCTTCCCAAGCAAGTCCCCGAACGAAAAGGTATAAATCAATCTACAGAATCCAGCTACTCTAGGGAGTTAGCCAGGCCAGGAAATAGTTCGATGCATCTACCTACCTCAAACCGCGGTCGTTGGACTAATACGGCATCCTAAATATACCGTGAGACTAATAACGAGACAATCGTAAATCGTGAATCACAAAAGGTATATATTTACTACTGCTCTTCTGCCTGTACCTTATTTAAGATTAGCGAGCTCAATTGCTTACGTGTTTTCAAACACATACACCTTTTTTCTCGAGTTAGATTTTTTGTTCTAAACGATCTGATTACTTCTTTCATTGACTAAAACTTGTATTTCCTTTCGAGGGCATGTACTCCCGTGGCGCCCCCCCTTCTCCCACCCCCCTTAGCAGGGGGGGGGGAAAGGGGTGGCCAACCGCCCCCTCCCCCCTTTACCTAATATTCAGGCTCAGTTCGTCTCCGGCACCTCTAAAGTGCTTGAGAGAAGCAAAGTCGGACAGCTATTCTTTGGAGGGACTGCAGAGGTAGTCGATACCTACCTTAGTACAGCTCTCGACAGCGCTCCAGCGGATATTCTCCCCTCCTTGCGAGCTCTCTGTACCCAGATTGGCTCTCTTTGTCTCAACTTCCAGCTCGCCTACACAACCGGCGGTCCCCCTCCTCTATTACAACAACCCCGACTCCCCTCCCCACTCTATACCCTCGATAGAGGCGACGTCCCGTCGCTCTCCCTCTCTCTAGCTCCCCCCAAAAAATCTTCCTATGTACGGACCGCATCTGCCCTAGTAGGTGCCAAGCCAGCCTCATCCGACCCTGCCCCCCAGAGCAAGCGAGTCGGCCCCTTGCTCAACCCCCCTCGACCCTCCTAGGCTATAAACAAAGACCCCCAAAAGAAAGAAGACCTGCGTCTCTTTGTCCGCCTTGCCCTAGACGCCCCTGGCCGAAAACTCTCAAGCTACGCTGTCTACTCTACTCTCCGGACGCCTCGGATTGGTTGTAAAGACCTAGTCCAAGGAGTCCTCCCTGTACTATCTGGCTTTGCTATTACAGCTTCTAGTAGTAGCGCCTTATAAACTCTGCTTACAACAAAGAAAGCGAACATCCAGACTCTTTTCGGCGCTGCTAGAATCGAGCAATCTATTAGCTGGGCCCCCTTTCGGTTCTCTTGTATCCCTAGAAATATCGAGTTAGTGTTTATAGACGACCAGGGAGGACTGACTACTACTCTCCGCCCTATAACACAAGAGGATATTATTAATGTCGTCGGGGAGACGCTTAAGGTTACCCCGGCTAGAGCAATTATAACCGAGAACTCTTGTCTTAACGTGGACCCTTTTACTACCTAGACCGTCTACTTTAAAGAATCCGATGCTAGAAAGATTAGCCCTGGAGAGGCTTGCCTTCTCGGTAGACGGGTATACTATAGACCTCTCCCGAAGAAGTACAAGAGTATTCAATGCTCTAGATACTAGGACTAGTATAATACTAGAGTCTGCGGCAAGAAAGAACGCTGCCGAGTCTGTAGTAGCACTAAACACTCCGAAACTAACCACCCAAGGTGTAATACCCACGTACAGTGTAAAGCTAAATGCCTTCACTGTCAAGGGCCCTACCCAGCGGACTTCCCTGGCTGTCAATTACGCCCGAAGTCCCCTACCCCCCCCTCCGTCGAGAATAAGCGAGCTATTATTAAAGCCTGTAACGAAATGCGTCTTCGTAGCGAAGACGACTCCCCCTGCTAACTAGTCGATATAGACATGGCTAACCTAACTACACCTACTACTACTACCCGTCCTGGCTTCCCGCCCTCTAAAGAGGCCTTAGCTGCCCCTCCCGAGAACCCGGCGCTTACTACTCCTAGTCCCCCCTTACCTACCCAATAATGAGTGGACAACAGGGACTAAGCAGAAGCCGTAGCCTCCTAGTTGTACAAATTAATGTACATTTCTCTGTAGACAACTAAGAGCAAGCTCTAATAGTAGCCTATTAGCATTAAGCCGATATTATACTTGTATAAGAGCCCTACGTCTATAAGCAACAGATCTATAGACGGATTATAAGACGCTACCTAAATTACGAATACTTAGCCCCTATTTGGGACTAGAATATCGCCCCCCCTGGAGCTCTAACCTTCGTTAGAAAGGGGGCCGGAATACTAGCGAATTAGCTCTCTCCCTCGAGTTCCCCTAGCCGTGACCTGGTATACTTAGAAGTCACTACCCTTTAGGGACCCCTACTCGGTATTCTAAATATATATAACGCTCCCCCTGGCTTACAAGGAGCTAGAGAGGCTCTCTCGCTTGTTCTACAGTCTCGGATTATATATACAAGGAACCTTCTTATTATTAGTGACTTTAACCTAAAGAGCGAGCTCTGGCAACCGGACTACCGAGGTATAGAGTGCCCACAAGTACCCCTCCTGACCTCCTGGCTTGAGAATAAGGGCCTTTAACTACTTACCCCTCCTAGTATACAAACACATAACTAGGGGAACACCCTCGACCTCGCCTTTTGCTCTAGCGGGCTCCTATAAAGGGGTGCCTCTATAGAGGCTGATCTAAGATTCGAATGTAGCTCGGACCACCGCTCACTTCTTACTCGGATCCCCTGGCTTGGAGGGCAGGCTACTAAGGACCCCCCTCTACGATTTAGGTCCCTTGACTAGGAAGCCTTCCTTTTAGCCCTTAAAACTCGCCTTGACTATGACTAGCTCTACGAGCTCCCGGAGGCCCCGGCCTACAAGGATCTCGACTCTCTTGCCCTCTATATTATAGAAGCGCTTTAAGGAGCGTACTAAAGTAGTACTAAGCGAGGCCTTGGCCACGGCTTTGGGCACCCCTAGTAGAATATAGAGTGTCGAGCTCTTACCTCACAGATCCGCGAAGCTCGAAGACTAGGTAGAAGCCCTACTGTTCTAAAGCTACGTAAGTCGCTACGCAAAGAGATAAGACGTACAAAAGCAAGTCACTTCCGTGGCCTAATTAACAAGGCTACCGAGGCAAAGGACGTATTTAAGATCTGTAAATAGTACTAGAGTACAGGGGACTATAAGTCCCCCCCTTTAAGGGACTCTGCTAGGCAGACTAGATACTCGACAAAAGAGAAACAAAGAATCCTAGTTTAAGAGCTACTAACAAACAAGGCTGAGGTTAGAGATATTCCCTCGTCGACCCCTACTGTCCCGACCTATATACTACCATAGGTATTAATTACCCCTCTAGAAGTCAAGGACTCGATTCTCGGTAAAGCATCTACTGCCCCTGGCCAGGACGAGCTTGTCACAGGGCTCTTTAAAGTCGCATGGCCCCAAATCCACTATCTTATCTTCCTATTGTTTAGAGGCTGTACTAACTCTAGCTACTATCTAAAGTACTTCCGCTCTACGATTATAGCTATTATCCTAAAGCTAAATAAGAAGGACAAGTCCTCGCCTAGAGCATACCGGCCTATATCTCTCCTTTCGGTCCTTAGTAAAGGTCTAGAAAGGCTCCTCGCTAAGCGAGCTTCTTGGATTAGTATTAAAAGTAAGGTTCTTAGCCCTAACCAGTTTAGAGCCCTCCCTCTTCGGGCTGCTACCGACCTCACTACCTGTCTTACCCATGACATAGAAGAAGCTCTTAGCGCTAAACTAGAGGCCTCTCTTCTAACGCTTAATATTAAGGGGGCCTTCGACGCGGT
>UNPT01000547.1:0-28540 GCA_900536445.1 Hymenoscyphus occultus
TATAGAAGAGCCTAGCACTAGGGCAGGGCGAGTCTACGCAGCGCTGGAGGGGATGGTCCTGGTCAAGGCGGCGAATTCTAGCCGCTAGAGCCTCGCTTCGCCCTAGAAGAGCGATTTCCGGGGAGAGCAGTCCTGACTCTAGGAGAAGGACCGAGGAGGGGGTGGTCTTATACACAGGCAGAACAACCCTAGCGCACTTATGTACTAGTAACTGAAGGAGTTCGATATGCTTGTTAATCCGGTTGTTGACTTGCTGGGAGTTCGAGCCTCTTATACGGGTTCTCCCTGGGAACCAGGTCTCGCATCCGAAGTAAGCAATAGACAGGACACATGCAGTAACAGCCTGCTTAAGGAGATACGGAGGAGAACCGCGTACTGTGGCCCTCCTCGGTATTGAACTCGCTATTAAATTCCCCGCCTAGTCGACGTCCCGTCGGTGTTAGGTCTGTCTTAATAACCCAGAAGCTTCTCTTTAGCTTACCTTTCGCTCGGTTAGAACCTCGCAGAAGGTCTTTAATAGAGTCTACGACCTTACACAATAGTACCCCGGCAAGATCTCGATCCGCTGGTGCCTAAGTTATATTAGGATACACGAGAACAAGGTTACCGACAAGGCTACCGGCGTCGCCGCCCGCTCTACTCTAGAAAACCCTCCTCTACTCTATATAGCCTCGCTTAAGAGATATGTTAAGGAGGGGTGCTCTAGCCTAGCTAATAATATTTGGCGGACTACTCTTCCCCCGCTATATAAGCGCCTAGGCGTTATAAATTAGGTTCTAAAGCCCCGTTCCCTCAAACTCCCTTGCGAGGTACTCGGTCGATTTATAGCGGCCAGAACTGGTCACGGGGACTTTACCTTATACTATATACGGTTCTAATACTACGACACCCTCCGCGATACAAGTAATTGTACTTGCGGTTATAACCTGATTATGTGGTACAAGGTGCGCCTGGTCATATGCATGATGAGATTCATGTCGAATGTCATCGAAGTCTTCTGATAGCTCTGGTAGTGAGCGATTCGCTAGTTCGGTTATATTGAGATTGTTTTGTTGGAATTCTTCTGGAGCTGAAGCAGGCACAGGCTGTTGAAAAGACAGGTCTGTATACAAATCATTTAATTCACCGCCACTGAACGGTGGTAGTGACAGGAGTGACAAGTTGATACAATCCGGCTGCGGGACCAAAAATGATGGATCTGCTTCCAAAGTGCCCATACTTGGAGGGTCATCAGTGGTTCTGTTACCACTATAAATGTCTAGAGGAGGGATCCTGTTCAACTGAAGGTCCAAAGGACTAGGGTCATTCTCAGTGGTGAACATAGCTGCCAGGAATTCATCAATGTCGTCGGTGGAACCTTCAAGATTGGCTTCCACCTAGGGAATTGACCATGCCTGTGGATGGGTTCGCGGACGAAGATGATTGCCCAGTGCGGTCTATTTCCATTGCAGCGGAGATAATATCTAGCATGACAAATACTCGTACGGGTTTGTGTCAAGTGTCACCAAGGTGTAGGGGGAGTAGAGATGAGACCTTTCTGAACCAAGGAAGCTACTCGGAAATCTAATGTGAAAGTGTACGAGGTGTAGCGCCTTCCAAGGTCGTGGCGTTGTGGTGTCATGTAAAACTGAAATCTGTGCCCCCACGTGATGTCAACGGACAGCTCACTCACCGATTTCCACTTTAGGCTGTACCCCCCCAGGTAGATACAGTAGGTATGTACCACCACATTCACTTTCACGTTCACGTTCCAATGGTTTCATGCGTGTGAACGTTGGGCAGACACAACCTGATTCAACTTTTCAGCCTGCTCTCGTGCGATTCTTTTCATTCTTGACATTCAAAAGATTGTAACGATGAGCTCTAACCACCATACAAGCGAAAGCACCAATTTGCTAGAGGGGAACCCAGGGACTGTAAGCCACTCTGACGATGACGATGACGCTGAACCAGCCAGCGAAACCTCCTCTCTCAATCACAAAAGCTCCATGTCTTTGCTACTGCTGGTGGGACCTGGGTTGCTCCTCAGGTATGATAGTAGCGATTGAGTCTTGACTGATCCAAGGATTGTAGAGCTAATGCTACTGCAGCACCTTTATCTCGAGCTTTGACTTGGCATACATGCTAAGCAACTATTCCGGTCGCATCGGTATGACCACACCCGCAACAACCAATGCTGTAATCCTTTTCGAAAATAAGCTCACCTTTTTATTCCAGCCTCAAATCTTCACCAACTCCGAAACGCAGTATGGATCGTTCTTTCGAGTTCCATTACTGAATCAGCATTCCAACCACTGGTAATCTACGCCGCTCTTCTACGGTAGCATCTCATGGCTTACACGCGATAGTACGCCTATTCAGCAAACACATATGGAAGGAAGCCGACTATCCTTGGAGGCACGTCGGTTCTGGCAATAGGATTGATCTTGAGGTTTGTTTACAATGCTGTCCATCTAGATTCGCTCTGACCATTCAATAGTAGTTTAAGCGCGTTCTTGTGGCAGCTCTGCCTATCTCGGATTTTAGTGGGGATGGGAAATTCTGGGTTAGGTCTGCTCGCAACTGTTATTCTAAACGGTAATCTAGAAATTGTAGACCTGGGCTCGCAAATGGTCGTTAACAAAGGCAGATGTTGTACCACTTAGTCATCTAGCGCTTTGGAGAAGCATTCTTACCGTTACCGAGACGGCGGGGCTCATGTCAGGTGGGCCGCTAGGATCTTTAGTAGCCGGGAGGACGAACTGGCATATGTAAGACTTCTCCTATTCATATAGCTTTGAAAATGCTAACCACCGAAGTACTTTCCTGCTTGAGGGTGTACTGATGATCACGGCAGTTGCATTTTTGTACTGGAAAGTTCGCCTTCCCCCAGCGTCAATACCGCATCAACATGCTGTAACACCACAGGGTAGCGTATTGAAAAAGAATAAGCTTGACATGCTGGGGAGTCTGCTTATGCTTTTTGTCGTAGCTGCACCGTTGATCGCCCTCAATCTAGGCGGTGCTATCGTTCCGTGGAATCATCCTGTCACTATTACACGCCACTTCTGCTTGCTCTGTTTCTATACATTGAACGTTATGTTACGACGTCTCCTATCTTCCCAGCACACTTTATTACTTCGCTTCAGGTCATTGATGTTCTCGCACTGGGAGCCATAGTAGTTTTTGCGTTCAACCAGGTAGGGTTTCTGGAAGGACATCCTTTGGATCAATCACTTCTAAGCTTCAAGTAGATAACTTTCAGTTTGTCTCTCTACGTTCAAGTTCGTGCTGCTGCTGGCAATAAATTTCAGAATTGGGCATTGACTTGGGTATTTGTGGGAGGGCCTTTGGGGTCGATTCTCGCTGGTCTTGTGATCAAAAAAACAAAAGACTTCAAAAGTTTGCTTTTGGGAACTACCATTCTTGGAATGGTTCTATATTTCTGCCTTGGCATGGGCTGGATCAGTAAGTGGTCCAATCGTGTTATGGAGTTAGATACTAATAATTTCCCTAAGAACCTGAACTCCCATCTTTTATTCCAGTTTTAGCGTTATTTGGGTTCGCAGTTGGTGCTAATCAAAGTTGCCTGGTAGTTGCACTGTTTAAGAATGTTGCGAAAGAAGGTTTTCTATTATGCTTAGTCCCCCTTTTGGTTTATTACTTACAACCCTTGCAGATCAAGCTGCCTCGTTTGCGTTATACAATCTTATAATTGCTTTTGCTGGCGATATTGCGATTACGCTTGCTTCAGTAGTTCAAAGGAGTTTGACCCGCAGTCTTCTTCACCAGGCTCTTGGAAACTCAAAAGAATCAAATGATGTAAGCCATCTTTTTACCATAAGACTTGTGAGCGAGCTAAGTAGAAGTAGATTATTAGGAAAAGCTTGGAGAGTTTAGAATATGTTAAGGGTCTTCCCCTTCCATTGCAAAAGCTTGTTACAACTTGTTTTAGTCAGGCTATACAGAGAGTTTTTAGTATGTCTATCATCGTGAATTTCTTGTTTTCAAACTAACAAGGAGTCTTCAGTTATCTCAGCAGCTTTTATGTTGATAGGAGTTCTATCTGTTCCTACTCTGCGTGGATCTGTTGTTGATAGTGGAGATGGTGAGGGCGCAAGTGAGGAGGAAACTGTTATTCCTGAAAGCAATAACCCTCCTTAAACAGCGGGTTTCTTTTCTAGCAAAGGAATGAGCAAAAGCTTTTATGATTGCCACTTCGAGGGTAAAAACAATATTACTACCAAGTATAAGGACGATATTCTAGGGACGGTTTTTGTATATTAATAGATTAAGTATACGACTTTTACTAGGCTATATTATAGTTATACCTATACAAAGTATTATGAAACGATTTATAAACTTAGAAATTCTTTTATATATAATATATACTTGATTTTTAAATCCAGAATAGTCTAGTCAGGAATTTAGTAGCTACTTAGGTCTACTTCCCCCTCTTTTAGCTTGCTATACTACTATTCGCTAGTATTATAGTTTCTCGAGTGCCTACTAGGCATTCGCCTTGTTACTAATCTCTATTACATATCCCACGATGCCATGCAGGTGCACCGTGCATTAGACTAATCTGAATCTAGTAATCGGTGAGTGTTGATGCCTCAGGTATAAAGTAAACAAACCGCAACGACCAATGATAAAAAGTCGGTTACCCTCTTATTTTTCAACAGACATAAACCATCCAGAATGTATCTTCGAAACGCAACAACAAGAGATCTCCATCGGCTGGCGACAATCACCGTAACCTCACTCAAAGATGACCCAGCATTTGATTTCACGTGGCGATACCGCCATACATTCCCAGAAGATACATTCTTCTTTTGGCAACAAACTCTCCAATCATGGTTGTACGACAAGAAAAAAACATTCATTGTGATGGTATTAGACGAGAAAGACAAGGGTCTTGAGAGTAAAGAGGAGATCCTTCCAGATACCATCATCTCTTACGCAGTATGGGTACGTGAAGGCCATTCGAGAGAAGCTCGGGAGAGGTGGAGGGGGAAAAACACATATCTTAACATGATTGATGGCGAGTAATATTCTTCAACATCGATTGTCGCTCGATTTTATCAAACGCACCCTCCTTCTTCGCGCCTCTTCGCTTACGCACTGATTTTCTGTTACTCGGAACTAATTGTTATTAGCGGTAACCACAAGTGTACAAGTATGGTCAACGTCGCGAAAATACAAACGCAGAGACGCGGACTATGCACGTCTAGAAGCTCTGGATAAGATGGTCCTTGATGTCGAAAACTCATTTTGGAAGCGCTTCCCAGAAAGGTGGCTTTTGGAATTGATGGTTACGCACGTGGATTTCCGGCGTCGAGGTGCTGCAACAACTCTTCTCAAATGGGGAATGAAAGAAGCTGACAAGGAAAAGACTCCTTGCAAGGTTGAAGGAAGTCCTATGGGAAGACTGCTGTACAAATCGCAAGGCTTCAAAGATTTAGGGCCCTTTGTTGTGAAAGCTGAGGGTCAGAAAGAATCGGTTGTTATTTGGGCGATGAAACGAGAAGCTCAGAGTTTAGTAGTAAGAAACCCCTGCCAAGACGATTACAGTCTACAGGATTCTGCTAATTTTGGTATAGTGAGTCTACCTACGAATGACTTTTTAGTCCAGCTCCTTGTGGGGGTATGGATGAGAAAGAAGGCAAAAGTAATATAGCATCGGATCGATCACTTCTACTTTCTGTAGACAATCTACTACTTTAAACAACAGATTTAACTCTTCGCTCTTGCCCTTATATATTGTCAACCTTATTAAAACTAAATATGATGTTATAAATGTAGGGCTTTAATCCGGGTTATAAGAAGGCTAGGGTACTCATACAATGTAGAAGTTTTGCACGATGTGGTTCTACCTAGCGCCATGCTCGAGAGCTCCTGCTATGGTTTCGGGGTTGACAATTTGTTCTTCTAGAGTCGGATTCGTTCTTAGATAAGAAAAGGGATATCCATGATAGACAACCATTGACATATAACAATTGTAGAGGGCAGATATGGTGTTTATAGAAGTACTTAATCTGTAGATAAGATTTGTAGCGAAGACTGCTACTCTTTTGGCCGACCCCCTCTCTCCCCTAAAGGCATCCCCTACCCCGCAGAGGCATATATTCTGAATTCGAAGGGGCAAGTAATTGATTCCAAATGTGCGATTAAGCAGTTGAAAAGGGCACAAAATAGTATATACAGAATGTGGAAAATTCCACTCATCTTGATCCCTGGTACACAAAGAAGACTGTCGCAGATTTGCCAGGTTGGGCAAGATGTTTTGGACGTACGAATGACCACCTAAGAGCTGCAAGCAAGATTGGAGAAGAAGAAAAAACAGATCCTCCTTGAAGCGTAGATGAACATCCGATTCAACGACCCCGGTGGATTATTCTGGTTTGATATATGGGCGGTATAAGGCACCTAGCACCACTGCCATTCAGTCTCGCCAGCAAATGAAAAGACTGCAAAGGTTTCTTTGGTGGAAACATTTTGTTCACCTTCCTCTCAATATTTTTACGAATACTTGGTAGTGGAATCTGGGTATTGAAAATATGTTCGTCGGATCACTACTCATTGCTTTTGTATCACATCATTCATCTACCCCTCTGTAGTCGGAACTCAGGGCCCACTGTCTGGTCCAGATATTCATTCCAATCTTATTGCCACTTGTCACTGGTAGTCCCGCATGTAGTGTAGCATGGTCCCCGTTCCCATCTCCTGCCAGGTTCTGCCAAAATACAGCATTTCCAGATATCGGCCGAAATGTGACACCATTTTCCCACGGTTCGTCACAATCAATATACTCACACCAGCGTTCCTCTCTAGGCGCATCCAGCAGAGGAAAATTGGTTCCCCCGCCAGTAATATTCGATACGGCGATATATGCGAAGAATGAGGTCTCTCGATTCCCTCCTACTTCCGCCGTCTTTTGCGACTCTGCCTCGAACCAATCTGTGTGGGGATGGTATTTCTCGCCGGTTCCATATTTGACAAGCTGGAGGGGCTCTAAATGGGAACGTGGGATATCGAATCCTTGGAAAGAGAGGGCTCGGTCCTCAATACAGCGTACAATATCGTCTCGAGGAACTGATGCTGATTGTGAGGTTCGTGTTTGGCGTTGGCCTTTGGTGCCAGCTTCATCGGCGACCGAGGATCGTGTAAATGAACTCTTGCTTCAGGAACTTAGCACCCAATTCAAAACGAGAAAGTATGGAGTGTTGAAGGCATACGTGAGCTCTTGGACGTGCTGTCTTTCCTTTTCTGTCACAAAATCCGATATATAGATTACTAGCGGGCTTTTCGAAAGCACATGAATACGGTATGGTGGATCTTCACAAGGAGTGGATTGAAGGGCGGTCTGCCTGGATGTGCTCGCTGTACCTAACACAGCATTGGCTAGCAGGCTGAGTACCGCAATGGCAGACAGGTGTGGAATTCGAGGCATCTTGAGGTTGAAAAGAGGACGCTTTGTGGAAGAATGGCGGGGTACGATGTGTCGATACGAAAATTGAGCTGAAGCTCATGAGAGCATCTCCACATGTTCGGCCAAGTCAACCCGAGGCACAGGGATCCTTCCAGCTGTCATGTTTCAGAAGATGCGATGGCATGATGGCATCCATGGGACGGAGCGTTTCTAGTACAGAAATGGGTGACGATTGGTAACATAGTGGAATTGAAGGGGGATTTCAGGCATTTGTGGCTTCAATTTATGCATGCAGGTACTGTGCACACGCTGTAATTGGGCAAATCGTTCAGGCTTTGACCCTCCAATGAAGCTTGTTTTTAGCGATGGTCCCCCTTTTCTCTGGCGTCGGCACAACGACATTGTAGAACTCAGATATTTCTATTTCATCACGACTTGATATCTCACAATCAATTGAAACGAAAATGCAGTCTTACGTCTTACTACTTGCTCTGAGGTATTTTATAGCGAGATACGAGGCTGGGAACTTGTGAAAAGCGTAAAATTACAAGCAATACTTGGAAAAAGAAAAAAGGTAATGTGTTAGTAGCTTGTAAGTCCTAAAAGATATAGAATATGAATCTAAAGAAAGCTTATAAAAATCAGTACCTAAAGTCGTAGAAATATAACTTCCACTTTAGGAAATAGGACTATGAACTAATTCCAGCCATCAAAATTAGCTAAATACGTAAGCGACTTCCAGTCTTGTTTTTAGTAGTATAAACTCACAAGTTATAAAGAGAGCTATAAATCTCTAAGCCGGAATATAATACAATGAAACCAAATAACAGATTATAGTGTTCTATTCTATTCTTCAGAGGAGAAAGCGGAGTTTTTTAGGTATTTAGTAAAACTATCATAAGATCATCTCATACTGTAAAACGCTGGTCGGGCAATGGCTAAATGAAAAGAAAGAAGTTCTTTGAATATGCTTTTGTTATCTAAAACAATAACAATGCAAGGCTTTAATGGGACAATAGATTCTTCTGACCAAGCGACAAAGCGAGTCACAAACAGAAAATTACGTTGGGTATAAATGAAAGCCCACATCCCGAGATATCGCCCATTATATTCCACAAGTAGCAACATCAACAACATAACTCAACCACAAATACAACTACTAAATTATCTAGACGCCCAAAAAACCAAAAAAAACCTCATCAACATGCCTTCAACTTTCACATCGCTCCCTCACGAGATCCGACAGATGATTCTCCGCGAGTATCTCTCCGTTGAGAATAACTGGGCATGGAAAGGATATCGGATGGATGCTAAAAAGAGTGATCACACTGAAGGTTTAGGTTGGCATGTGCCATCCGAAATCTTCACTGTGAACAAGCAGGTTTCTACCGAAGCCCTGGAAGCATTTCACAAGGAAAACACGTTGGTACACCTATCCACAAACGACTGCGACTTTATCAACAGGTATGTCGGTAAAGTTATCCCTTTGCTAGTTGTTGGTAAGAGGGAAGAAGAACCATACTTGATAGATAGAAAGGACTCCAGCCTTCCATCTACAACACTCCATATTCATCTCGACCACGGGGAGAAGGAAGATGGTGAGGTGTTGGAGGATGATGAAGATGATGAGGATTATAGTCTGGAAGCATACGGTATTACACCAGACATCGATGATGACTATTATTTCGGTGTTGAAACTACCGGTGATGAAGAAGACACCGATGAGGAAGAGGGCGATGAAGAAGCCGTCGAAGAAGGCGGCGTCGAAGAAGGTGGCATCGAACAAGTCAGAAACCAGAAAGCGCAAGCTTGTACAAATTAGGAAGACCGTCATAAACACCGTCATAATGTTCTCTTCTCAGCCAGATACTTGCAAAGATTCGTCCAACTTATCAACGCAGTGTATAGTTCAAGCTGCGAGAACAGTGGGCACGGAGCACTAGCAATTTGTGGGATAACATTTGACTTCGAGGCATCCGGAAATCAATATGCTCAAGATATCGGTCTGGCAAAGAAGATGGCCGAGGACTTATACGGTCTTAGATATGGCTGCATCAATGAACAATACCGACAACCCAAATTTTACCCCTTGGAGATCCGTATGGAGGGTCTGGACCCTGAAACCGAGCAAAAACTCCAAGAAGCTTCAAATCTACCTCCGTGGAGTCAAAACAAGTCACGGGAGGAGGCGCAACGTCTAAAGCTTCAAGGGGATCTTTTTCAAAAGCAGAATAGGCATATCGATGCACGGTCCACATACATCATAGCTGGTTTGATGATGTCTGTATGGGGCTTTGACAGACTTCGAGGGAAAAATGAGCATCGCCATTTTGGTAAATCTGGTGGGAATGCTAGTAAGGGTACTACTACCTTGGCTGGAATCTGGTTGGGAGCCTCTAGATCTCTCAAGGTACTCTGTCAAGGGACCAAAGGAACCTGCCTTCACAAATTGCAGCTAATCCACCCCTCTCGAGATCCTTATGAGGACACTTATCTTAATAAGAAGTATTACCTTGTCAAAGAGGGCAACCTTGACGAGGAGAGATACCTTCGAGCAAAGTGGTGTGAGGAGAAGTGCGCCCTCGAGGCCAAGGATTCTGAAGAGACGGTTGAACGGAGGCTTCTAAAAAAAGGTTTCAAAGGGACATGTAAACCATCGCTGGATCAGGTGTGCCACTCCTGCAAGAAGCAGCTATGGTGGAGTTACAATAGAGCGTGCGCAGCGAAGACTATCATCCGTCGGATCTATGTACCTACCGGATTTGCACATAATCCGGTGCGCTTCTTTGCTGAGGTAACCGATCCACAATACC
Source organism: Hymenoscyphus occultus (assembly GCA_900536445.1). Taxonomy (NCBI): domain Eukaryota; kingdom Fungi; phylum Ascomycota; class Leotiomycetes; order Helotiales; family Helotiaceae; genus Hymenoscyphus; species Hymenoscyphus occultus. The sequence goes on from UNPT01000547.1 coordinate 10,225, forward strand.
GCAAAGCAGAAGAGGCATACATGGACTACTGTCGCGAACGTATCGAGCACGGAGAGGTCAACGAGGCCAAAGAAATGTTGAAGTTTGTCTTGGGTAGTTGGAAGTTGGCCGAGTCTATGCAGCTTCAGGATATGCTTGCCGACATTATGTCTCGCTTTCCCGACCTCCGCACAAGACGTCGAGCAAAAAGGACAGAGCGAAAAGAAGCCCAGAACCTGGAGCCAAAGCAGACTGACGTTACGATGGGAGCCATGCCCGAAGACACTTTCCCAGTGGAACTCTTTGAGGTATAGCACTTCCGCCCTGATCGTGTTAAAATCAAAGTTCCCTCCTTATTTCGACACTTGTAAACTAATGTAAAGCGTAACGTACTTCAATTCCTAAGCTTCTCAAAAATCCCCTTAAAATCAACCTAAAGACACTGTTAAATCAATTCCCCACCTCCATAGAACCCCTATAAATTTAATTTAGTAAAGTACAATTGTTTCCTGCTCGTTGTTTCGTCTGTTACATAGTGCCTTTGAATGGAATAATCTGTCTACGAATGGAATAATCTGTCTACGAATGGAATAATCTGTCTATGAATCCAAGTGTACGGGTACCTAGTAAATTAAAGTGTTCCTTAACTGTCCCAATGAATCAACAAAGAAATATGGAAAGTAAACATCCTCCGAAGTCAAGGAAATATATGATTAGGAATTATATACAGTTGGTCAAAGAGTCGTTGAGGTGGAAGAAATTCGTCACGTTTTTAAAACTCAAAAATTGACCAAGCAAATCTATAAAAGTCATCAGTCACTTGAAACTCTATGAACCCCCAGCAGCTGCTTCGTCGGAAGCAACCACAACTTCAGCTCGTATTCTGCAGCAAAAGACTTTTTAGCAATAATCCATACACACATGACAAGGAAGATGAAGAATACGTCCATTTTGACAACTTCTTTCTTTGGATTTCATTTCATTTTTGCTCATGCTACTGATTATGAAAAAAGGGCTTCCATGTTAGCCTCCGTCAAAAGCAAAAAAGATGCGGGAGAAATAAGGGACGCTGGAAGATAAAATCACCGCCCAAAGGCCTTGTGTGATACTTGCGAAAGTCCCACCGTCATCATTCCCCCTAAAGCAAATTCATCCCCATTACCATCACGACGAATCTAGAACTCTTCCTCGCCCGTTGTTTGGTAAATGTGTCGACTTCTCGTCGGATCTTTGCGCATGGTTTGGCCAGAACCCGTGAAGCCCACTGTCACCAAGTTAGCATCACTCGCGAAGAGGGGAGGGGCAACGTGCCTCGACCATGAACACCTTCTGGTGTACGGAACATGCTGTCCTTCTTGCCGGCCTTGCCGAATTTGCCCTTGGCGGCAAAGTCCTGCCACTTGTTCTTGCCAGCTTCCAATTCCTTATTGGCCTTGATCTTCTTGGGGACTTTGGCGGGCCGTACGGGGCCATCACTAACCTTACTGGGCTCGCGCTTGGTCTGTTGCGCGAGCTCGGGATTGATGTCGGGTGCGGCCGAGATGACATTCGCCGGCGTGGCGGGAGGTGCTGGAATTGAGGCTGCGACTGGTGTTCCATCAGCTTTGCGCTTGTTGGGGTTCACAATGGGTTTGATATCCTTGGCTCGCAGCGTCTCGGTGGTATCGTAGCTCTTGAATTTGACAATGTACACCGGCGCCGTCGATGAACCCGTGATGGACGTGATGCGCGCAGGATAGAAGCCTTTGTCCCCCGAGTGCCACTTCGCCAGCACCGTGTCGTTGACCGAGAACTTGGTTGGGACATCGGTATCTTCGGATGCGATGGGGGCTGCGACAGCGGCGGCTGCTGCGTTCTTCTTGAAGGCGGGGTGATTCTCTCGCGACCATTTCTCCTTCACGGCCGGCTCGGACTTTTTGGGTCCCGCGGCTGCTGCTGCTGCTGGCACTGAAGAGGGCTTTAGTTCTGCGATCGAGGCTTCGGTGAGGGAGATGACTTGTTCGATTTCAGTCTTTAATTCCTGAAGCTCTGCGCTCTCTGGGTCTGCCTGGAGGCCGAGCTGGATGGTTTCCAACTGCGTGAGGGTACACGTTAGTGATGGACCATTGCAATGACGACCTTAGGGCTTATAGGAAGGGAACTCTATGGCTAGGGCTAGGAGTTTAGGGTTAGGGTTACTGTACGAACCTGCAGTTTATATTCCTTAATCTCATTTTCCAGGGCTGCGATTTCACTACTTCTACTCATCGTGATTAGGTCGGGTGCTTTGGCGCCACCTGGGTCGGATTGGATGATAACGTCGCTAGTCGCTACAGGCGCAGGCGCAGGAGACTGGCAGATGGGAGAAAGGGGAGATGGTAAAGAATGGAGAGAAGGATTTCGTGACTTTGGTGGTTGCGACTGCGATTGCGACTCGGGAATGGTGTCTGATTGAGTGAGCGGCGTTATTTTGGTGAGTTGAGGTTGGAGCTGCAGTGCTGGGTGAGGGTATGAATAGTCAGAAACAGGAACAGTCTAGTTATGACGCCGCCGATTGATTGCGGGTGAACGTGGATTTGGAGTGGAGATTAGTAAGCAAGGCTGTCGTTTTCAATATCAACCCCACTCAGGTTGGCGGGCAAGGCTGGCCACTTATTGTGGGTAGGCTTAGTAAGAAAGGCTGCCTCTATCAATTCCAATGCCACGCTGGAGCTACTCAGGCTGGCACGGCTGGCCACCCCAGCCTCGAGCTAAGGTCATCTCAAGTACTTCACCACCCACCATCTTGTCAACCAACAACTCCCAGCAACAACAACCTACTTGATCGTACTCCACCATGCAGGGCTTCAATATGGGACGTTATGTCCCGCCGGACCAAGAAGGTATCATGAGTGGGAACCAGCTTCACGGCAAGAATGCACTGGGAGCTCGCGCCAACAAAATCGGCCAAGGGATTTTGACGGTACGCTTCGAAATGCCATATCCCATCTGGTGTACCACATGTCCCAAGCCCTCCATCATCGGCCAGGGGGTGCGTTTCAATGCGGAGAAGAAAAAGGTGGGAAACTACTTCTCATCGCCCATCTACAGTTTTCGGATGAAGCATGTTGCCTGTGGTGGTTGGATTGAGATCCGTACAGATCCAAAGAATACAGCCTATGTTGTCACGGAGGGCGCACGAAAGAGAGATCTGGGAGAGGATAAGGTGATGGACGGTGATGTGAAAATCATGACCCAGGCAGAGCGAGAAGCCATGAGGGACAATGCTTTTGCCGCGCTGGAAGGCAAGGTCGAAGACAAGAAGAGGCTGGAGTACAGCAAGAAGAGACTAGAAGAGTTACAAGACCTGTCGGAGCAGCAGTGGGAAGACCCTTATGAGCAAAATCGAAGACTACGCAAATCTTTTCGCGCAGGTAGGAAGGAGAGGGAAGCCGCCGCCGGTGTGACCGCCGCGTTGCAAGACAAGATGAGCCTGGGCCTCGAGCTTCTACCGGAACATGAAGACGATGCAAAAAGAGCGGCTTTCATCGAGTTCGGTGAGTTGGATTCTAAAAGAGGTATTGAGAAAGCCATCAGCAAACCACTCTTCGCGGAGAAAGAACCTCAGATGAAAAACAGCGTTGCCAAACAGGCCAAAGGAAAGCTGAAAACTGAGAAGCTCGCTGAGCAAAGAAGAGCTAACATTGCAGCCGAAATACGAGGGAATACGAGGGCCGCCATGGACCCTTTTCTGCCAGGTTCAAGAACTCACGCAGACTCAAGCTCGAAACTTGTGCTTGCTGGTGTCAAGAGGAAGAGGCCGGGCCCTGAGATGATTTCTCCACCAGTAGATGTGTCAGAAACATCGAGGGCGCCTACAGCTCTGGTCGACTACGACTCTGACTAAATCATATCATGAATGCCGATTTCTAAATCAAGGCCGTGATGCAGACGGTGTTTGTGGGAAAACATTGGGCGGCGACCCAACGGAATGGACTTGGCGTTCTAGAGGGAAAACAGGTCGGCGTGCCTCAACGATACCCACTATTTGCTTATTTTCTGCAGCCAAACGCTATGGTTCATCCGATGTATAAGTGTGATGATAGGACTGCATTCCTTGCTTATGGGAACGCCGTCTATGAAACTCGCGCCATGTCGGTTGCATTTACACAACATGGCTGATGATGCTCCCTAATACATTCGAAGCCACAGTGAAAGTACGGCTCGGTACCACACAGTTGATTAATTATATGTGGCTTTCTGAATCGATTCTTGTTGGCCCAAAATTCGGTTGGCTCACATTACCTGTGGTCGATGTAATGCTACTATCCAAGTCGGACAAACGTAATATCTGCATGAATGCTGTGGCACATGAGGACCCGATCGCCTCAAGAGAACCTGATGCAGGTTCGATATACTAGTTAGAAACTAGATTCCAACCCACATCAGCGGCACATTGCTCTTGTTACCGAGGTCGTCACGTTATCGACCAACGTCAAAGAGACAATAGGTTTGCGGAATATTTGGTGTTAGTTTGTGGAGTATATACATAAATGCTCGAGTGAGTGTATCTACTACAACTTCAAAAAGACCCTCCAAATCACATACGTCCGCTAAAAGAACCGCCCCGGCTCCTTTTCCTCATATTCTCACAATACACAACCATCCTATGTTTCCCTCAAAGTATCAGATTTCAGCCCCGTACAAGCAAAGATGCTCTCGATCCCATTAAGAGAATGTCCATATTTTCTCCTCATCCACTCATAATGCCATTTCATGTCACCTCTCAACCCTCACCTCTGTTGTCCTCAAAATCCCCTCCCCTTTGCTGTCCCTCTTCCTCCTATCCCTCCGACTCCTTGCCCGCTCCCTCTCCCTCCTCACAAATGCCATCCCCTCTTCCTCCGCATGTTCTTCAAGTTTCTGTAGCTTACTCATCCCACTACTTCCCAAACTAGCCCCACTATTCTGTCGGCCCAGACTGATCTCCTCTTCGCGACTACTCGCCCGACTGGGAGCATTAAGTTTAACCGCGTATGCACTACCCAGCGAGTGCGGTGATGGTGGTTTAATGATACTGCACGTGCTCACACTCATCCTATCCCTCTCCCCCTTCTCCAGCCCTCCCATGGCCCCCTCTCTCTCACTTGCTATCTCGGAGCCAAATCTATATCCCCTGCTGTCATTTTGTATCACCCTAATATTACTCTTCGATGTTCGGTGTGTGTTGGATGTTGATAAGGATTTGTTATCGAGGATTGATGCAAACAGTGGACGGAGTGTTGGGAGTGAGGCAGCGAGGATTCCGATGTTTAGCTCTACGTCATTCCAGACGTTGAAGGCGTTGTTGAATAGAATGTCACGATTGGTGAAGAAAGAAGAGAGGAGATATTCTTTTATTATTGCTGCGGCGCAAGCGCTGTGTGATTGTCAGTCGCTGCATGAGGATAGATGGAAGGGAAAAGGACTTACGCGTATCCCAGACCGAGAATGCAGATTAGAAGAATTTTTGTGCGGAGGTTTATTTTCAGAGGGACTATCACGGGAATGGGAAGAGTGGCGAAGGCAAAATCTGTGAATATGTTGACAGCTGAAAAAGAATGTCAGAATACATCAAAAGCTAGGCTTTGAGATCAACTGACCACCGTTGAAAAGTCCGATGCTTGTGAATATCCCAATCTCGTAGCATTTTGCATGAACTCTGAATCTCAGCTCAAAATCCCACGCTGCTTCCACAGGGAGACACTGAAAAATTCTGATGTTGTTAGGAACTTTTAAAGGAGGTTAGAGTTAGGTGATTATGAACTTACAATGTTCCAACACATGCTAATGTGAAGATCACAAGGAATATCATCCATGCTATTATAAAACGCTGAAGACTTATTAGACTTGAAGAACGAAATAGCCTTGATAGCAAACGTACTTTGTACCACTTTCCCTGAACCAATCTCAGAAGAAAGAATCCCACAGATAGTTTGACACAAGTGATACCGGTTACAAGAATCCATCCATGGTGGTAACTGTAGTGCATAATGTCCGCGTAGTTCCTTAGCTGATGGAGATTTCCAAAGTGTTCTCCCACCCCAAGATGAACTTCGATAACGATGAATACAAAAGCGACAAGAGAACATAGCTAAGTACCCGGTTAGCCAAGAACCAGAGGTTGTTGATCAACATACCATAGCAACAAACATTAAATAATCGTCCGTCCCCAATGTATTGAGAATCGTCGTCCTCACATACAACCTCAAAATAACCACGGCACAAGCAAAACTAGTAAATGATCCAACAACCCCAAGAATCATCTGTCCATGACTCTCAGGTGACACCGGCGGGAACTCATAGGGGGCGGGAGCAGGGGTCGTTTGTCGTGGTAAGAACATATCAACAACACAAGAGAAAAAAGCAGACGTCCAGAAGGGAAGTGGAATTTCCCAGAAATTCGATATATATTCAGAAGAATTGACTCGCTTGCGGGGAACGAAAGATGCCTTGCGTCTGCAGCCCCCTTCTATATATTTCGCCCTCCCTGGTACTCGCGGTTGATATTATAGATCCGATCTATAGCTCGATCGACACGAGGGCCAATATGAAATTCCTAGAGTCATTCCCCCAAGAGAAGGAAATCTGCAGGTTGCTTGCCGGCACTGTGCGCCCCGGGTTTTTCGTAACTTCAATCCATGCGAAAGGGCAACTCGGGAGATGCAGAACTTATTTTGATACAAGCAGGCAGGATGTTAATGTAGATTTGAGGAATGCTGGGCCATGTATCCGGGAAGCTACGCTTATTTGAGTGGACCATTCCCTCGCGTCTCGTGCGACGAACAGAGATAGCGGTGCACGAAATCCACCTGGCTATCAAGCCTCGAGTTCCCATGATCTGCAACCCTACGGGAGTTGGAGTGCTCATGAGGCGAACCATACCCCCTGCCCTCCCTTTTCCCATGCACGAACAACCACCGAACGCAGGGTTTTCTTTCCCGGTTGCGCATTCTCACAGCCAACGGTCCCAACACACTCGATGCCTCACGGTAAGTGCATCGGAAGCATGGAAGGTCAGGAAGGGTGCATAGGCTGATTATTCTTTCTTCCGAAATGCGGGGTGAACCCTGGAATGCACCACAGGCGATACTGAGCAGCATCTAGCCAGTCAGAGAGAGCCAAGATGAATTACAGCCTGTATCATGAGAAAATGATAAATGCTCAAAGCGAACATTAATCAACCACGACAGATACCGACTTAGCTTCTGACCACCAAAAGTGCGTGGTGATTGTGCTACTTGGAAGATCTTGAAGTGGTGGGTGGTAATTGTAACGCTCTTAATTTAGTCGAACGAGGTATTTGATATTTGAGAATCTCAAAACGGTAATTCCTATAACTATTTGATGAGCGGCGCACGGCAGAGGAGAAGCGAGAGCCTTTCTTCATCTTAGAAATGGATTGGAACTAGCTTTTACGAGATCATCATCTGTGGCTGACCGCTTCCGTCCATCTGGTTTTCCAGAAGAATCTTTGCAAGTAAACCAACGATACGGTACGCATAAGATAAGAAGCCTCAATTTCTTTCCGGAAGATTCTGTGCAGAATCGTAGCTTAGTTGTATCTCAAACTCAGTTGAAGCACCCGTGTGTGTCGACAATACTTCAAGACTGATGTGGCTGGGTCTCGAAATCGTCAGATAATCAGATAATAGCGGGGCTTGCAATAACCGAGATGGACAGGGGGGCCATTTGGCCGAGCCCGGCCCGCCATTTCCAAATACAAAAACCAAAAGCGGCATCAACCTTCTTCTTCATGACCTTAAAACATGAATTATACACCAGGTTCAAAAGGAGCCGCGGGATATATACGCATCAGTGGAGATCATAACGCGCCCTAGTGTGAATCCTCAGAATTAAATGCCTGCCAACTATAATATGATGATCATAATCCAGAATGACTCTGGTATGTAAGTTTGGTGTTATAACACGTGACTGGGTTCCTTATCCCACCCTTTTTGCGCTCGTCTATTCTCGCCAATGATGAGCCGCGCCAAACTTTGAGCACACAAGTTGCAAATTAAATCTCGTACCGGCTTATAGCATGCCAATAACATGTGCCTACACGTCACCAGGGAAGGGTTCCTGTTAGGCCGCGAAAAACCTAAATCTTGTGCACGAGAGAGTTGTTGAATGAGCTGTGCTATGGTAACCGTAAATTCGACTAATTGATCAATACCATGGGTAATTCGTCAATTAGACCGTATGATAGAATTCTCCTACGAATTAATTAATTTTTCACTACTGAAATATTTGCTACTTAATTAATATAAAAAGTCGATTTTTAATTAAAATATACCCCTTGCCTAGTAAGTAAATAAAGTAACCTAGTAATTAAAAGTATAAAACAATAACTATTCGCAAGTCCTCTAAACCTAAATAAAAAGTGAAACTATTCCTAAATATGATTATTTTACCTTTAGTTTACGACCGGCACTAACTCTCGTACTACTACGTCCTTTTTTTAGTGTTTTTATACTCTTTTAAGCAAGTTTTTAAGCCGCTTTTGGGCCTCTTTTTTATCTCTTTTGTTATAGTGGCGCCCTTGTCTCTTTAACTATTACTTGCTTATTATTAGTTATAAAAAGAGCCTTATCTACCCCCTCTCCTACCCCCGCTATACCCCCGCTATACCCCCGCTATACCCCCCTCCTCCCTATCCCCTATATCACCTATTCTTCTCCCTCGCTCGCGTCCCCGCCTTTGTATAGCGGCAACTAGCCCCCTATTATTCATAAGTTATATAGCTTTAGTAAGGGAGGTTTTTAGTACTTTTAACACTTATACCGTTATAAGAGTAGGAATAGTAGGATAATCCTCGTTAATACTATTAAGCTCTCGATACTAGAATCTACCTCCTAAAATACCCTATTTACTATTAAGTTAATACCTCCTATAAGTATACTAAACAATACGCGTAAAAGTTTTATAAGGCTTCGTAGCTAGGTGTAATTACGTAAGTATAAGTAAGGTAATAACTTTCCTAACTACAAAGATGTTAGATACGTAGATAGCTTTTCCTTAGCGTATTCTCTCTCTATATCTTACGTTCTATATATAAACTCGCTTCTCGATTTAGCTAAGAATTATATAGTAAGTCTCTTCCGAGTTATTAGTATCTAGTTCGTCTTTGTCGTTTCTAGTATAATTAGCTAGGACTATATAACAAGGAAGGGCTTTATACTAACCTAGGCGTAACATTTAGTAAGAGAAAATAAGGTTTCCTACTAAATTATACCTCGAATAGTGCAATATACTTAGGGAGTATAGAATTAGGCGTAATATTAATAACTTCTTATAGCGAAGGGAGAAGAGAGACCTACTCTTAGAGATTATTATTAGTTTTTTCTCTTTGAAAAGCCGATAATCTCTCCTTAAATATACCGTTTACTTTCTCTACTAAACCTTAGGTTTAAGGGTAATATACTCGTCCTTGGACAATTATAATTAGTAGAGAACGTAAGTTATAAAGGGTCTCTAAATTACCTTTAAACTCGGTTCTATTATTAGTAAATAGACGTCCTAGTGTGACGACACGTACGATATGTTGCCCGTGGGCGTCCAAGGTGTAGGTTATGGAATCGTAGAACTGTCTTATTCGAAGATTCTAAGCTGAAGAGAAGAGGAGAGCTCGAGGGAGCTCGAGTCTAAATACAAGGTGTGATGCCAAGCCACGCTAGTCAAGGCTGAGATAGCACATGACGGTCAGAACCGTCACACCTAGCGGACTATAGAGTAACAAATAGTGTACTAATTAATTAATTAGTACTATATAAAAAAACACTAGCTATTCGTACTTAGTAAAATAATTAGGATAACTAGAGTACTTACGGAACGCTTTAGCTACCTCTTTACTACTCTTATCTCTAAGAGGATATAACTAAACTATCTAAGAGAAGTAGTCCTTTATTTAAAGGACCTAGTTATAGCTATTATTAGGTTATAACGTAAAATCTATTAAATTTAAGTAAATACGCTCGTTATTACAATAAGAGATAATTAGTATAATTATTAGTTTCTCCTTTATAAGCGTATTTAAGTTATAAATACAATACTTTTGCTCTACCTATTCTACGTCCCTTTACGTAATACTATAGTATAACTTATAGACTCTTTCGTAGGTTTTATTAACCCTTATTAAGATTAGTACCTTATTTAAGTAAAAGAGAGAATATACTTGTACTAGTATAATATAATACTCGATAGACTCTAGAGATTAATTCAAAACTATCCTATATATAAGTAGCGTACCGGCGGTTTAAGTACGTACTTCTTATTTCCTCCTCCTTACAATAAATCTAGTTATCCTTAAGGTTAAAATACTATAAGGTAAAAGAGCGTACGTTACGCTAACGAGCGTACTTCGCTTTACCGAGTGAAGTTAGAACATAAGCGCCTAGATTAAATAACTAATCCCTAATCTTAGAGCGCCTTATACTAGTTAATACAGAGCGATTAGAGGAGGACTTAATATAGCGCTCAAATTGATACTTTATTAAGTTAGGAAAGGGGTCAATATAAGGTAGCTCTACCCCCGGGGGTAGAAAGAGTAGTACAAAGTTAGCCCCAGAAGGCGACATGGCCGGGTCGGCAGCGTCCATATTAGACAAAAGTAGATAAACTAGGGTGCTAGGAAAGTGGGGAGGGCCAGGGAGCACAGTCCTTCATATAAATTAGCTGTTGTTGTGATGTTGACAGCCCACATTCCATTCCTCATTCCACACCTACCACCCCACTCGTTCCACACCCTCCCAAGACACAAACAAGGCGCATTATGGAATGGATTATCATATTTGTGACTGCTATAATGGTAACCCTCAATTCTATGGTATTACGGTTACAATAGTCCAATTGATCAATTAGTCAATTTGAGGGTTACCATAGCACAGAGCGACGGAACGAACTCGAAATAAGAACAACAGAAGGAATGGCAAAGGAGAAAATGTATGGAACTAAATTACTCACTAGCAATGGAAATCGCTCGAAAGAACTGAGAATGCGTTCACATCCATCCAAAGAGACGGTTCGACGCCTATTAATAAAGCTTCGTATTTGATTTCGTGGCGCTCATCCCAAAGTATACAAACGAGGCGAAGGCCTGCATAACCCGGTTCTTGACCCAGAAACCTAATATATCCCTTCAAGGTAGTATTTAGCGACTCCAATTCAGGTGGCAACTACTATCTCGGTGACAGAACTTCAAATTCTACGCGTATCAAGGACATGAGAGCCTCTTCTTTCTTGCCGTCGTTGCATCTCTGACACAATTATTACACCAGGAGTACCAGAAAGAGCGATGCCACTGCATTTCACGAAAAGTTCAATATTGCGAAGTTCGTTGTGGGTGGTTACCGGCTTCTTCTGTGCAGCTGGGTGCATCCATTGTGTGGCCTAGACTGATATTTGCAGATGATGGTGGCCTAGCTTTATGAGGCATTGGCATTGTGCATCTGGGCAAGACCACAGGAAAGATCCAGATGGAGGTTATCTTGTTACCTGGTTTTCGCAGATTGTGACTTGTTACTTCGACTTATCATCCAATCTTGGATAATGTTTTCTTTCTAAGGTAGCGAGTTTCGTCTCATTCTCGAGACAGTATCGTAACCCCCCTGCTGGGGATCAATGTGTTCCAGATCGATAGCATGGTACATTCTAAAGTTTCCGCGGTACAGACGAACCCAAGATCTCCGGGCAGGAGTTTGTGATAAAAGTGGGGCACAAGGCCTATCAATCAAGGATACTGAAATCTGGTGATGCTTTTATGGGTTAGGCGGTTGTAGCAGAAATCGCTTGATCCGGGTTTACCTATTTTTTTTAACTGATTTTGGATTTTGAGTCGACGAATATTGTGCTTTTGCCTGGCTTGGGTGCTTTATGTTGTACGTAAGCAATAACCTTGATATTGAATTCGTTTGTCTGCTTGTCTATTAAATTTGTAATGTTTCTTGCGCTGGTCATATTGGTCGGTTGAAGTATTTCGCCATCCCCAAAAGACTTTTTAAACGGGAAAAGACTTACACGCCGTCGCACAGCCTTTGTTATACTATCCAATGTAATATCAGCCATTCAAGGATTATAGCAAAGTCCAGATCGTAGCATGTACAATATATTAATGTACTCCATGACGCGAGGCTGGCCTTAGTGCAATTCTGCATAGTGTTCTGGGATATCATCAGGTCGGAATTTGCGCCCTACCCGCCAGGTTGCACATGAAATGCCCCTCTATCAAGGACAATTTGCGCCCAGAAGCGATTGTTATATTGTGCATATGAATTGCAGTCCAATCTGTGAGAAAAAAGTCCCCTAACATGCACATCAAACATGTCATTTTAATATCAATCTCGATCCTGCCTTCAATACGCGGTGCTTCAGCCTCCGATTGTGGATCGAAGGATGCATGGACGCCCGCCCTATCGATGCTGGTGGACATTCTTACAGCACCAGGATTTGTTGAACTTGCACAGAATACAATATTCAGACAAGGTCACACAAGCTATTCTCTTACCAATACAGCCCGACGGATAGGTTGGTGAGTACCCCTATAATGAGAAAAAGCTGGTACTGAATGTCACAGTACATGATCGAAAAGTACAAAAAAGGCATACAAGTGCTGTGTTGTGTTTGGTTTTAGAGCCCTCAAGGTTGGTTGCTTTGGATCCAGCTTTGGCTCCAGGAGCAATGACTAGGTCAGTATACCATATTCTGCATTCCTTCTATTGATTCAGTCTGTTATAGATATGATAACTTTGTAGCAATTCGTATCAATAGCACAATATTAAAATATCATGATAACATAAGTTATTCAATATACCTTCTGTGTAAGATACCATCAATTGATTATTAGAAAGTCAAATTTGTCTTATGGCATCGGTAATTTCGTTGGTTTTATAAGAAAGCTCTTCGAGAAGAATGTAAATATGCAGGATACTTTAAGGCAGTTGGGCGAAACTCTGACTACATCTATGTTAGAATGATACATTATTCTAAAAGCTTCTTACAGATAACATTATTACTCGAGCCATTTAGGATAATTCAATCTATGTATATTGATTAATCTAAGTCATTTGGGACAATGAAGTTGATTGTTTTGGGAATTATAGTATAATGGGTTCCTAGGGTGTGCATAGAATTTTGCTAACTGTCTCCCTAACTAGTAATGTTCTGTTCTCGTATCTTATTAATACCCTCTCATCGCAATACTAGAATTGGGCGAAATCAGCTTTCAACCCTATTAGCTCTCATAGTGTAGGAGTAATTGAGGCAATGACATTCGTGCCCCCAAAGGGCAAGTTCAGCACTAGTTCTGCTGTTTGGTAGACCCAAAGATACCCGTCTTACTGGCTCAACGTTAAATTCATTCTACTTTTGTAAGTATTCCCCTATATCTGTATGAGTTCTAGATGTGCCGCCGTCCAATGTAGGTTTGCAACCGGATGCTTGGCATGGTTATTCGTACGCTACTTTAACACGCAGCCAACCTACTACTACACACACTAACCTACTTGGTTTTAGCTGAAAACGAAAGTCATATATACGCCAGAATTTCCCCAAAATATTTCATCATCCTTCTACATGAAAACATTTGGAACTCGAACATGCCAAAATCAAAGTCGGTACTGAAGACCGACAGCCCTAGGGCTCCGTTGCCTTTGCATGAAGGACTGCACCATGATTCGCACAAAGCATACCGTTTCCTCCCTTATTTCAACACAGGCCTCTAGCCATCCCCTCCATCACCATTTTGGGGTTACTTGGTCGATCTCGCAATTCTCGGCGCGTATTCTTTGATGTTTCGCCTAGCCTATGAATCCGACGAAGGTTTCTGGGCTTTCCCCTGGCATGGAAATATCACATGGCACCAAAATCGATACCTCTATTTATTGCTGGCCATTTCCATTTGTGCAAATCTTTGTGCATTTTGGTGCGGATACTCAGAAGTCCTAAATCCTAAAACAAATTGGAGCCGAGCCGGTATGTTAGACTGTATCAGGAAGGATAAATGTGGCTTATTACCTTTATGGAACGACCGGGAATCAGGCCAAGGAGTGGGCTTCTTCGACTGGATTTTATATCGGTATGTTAGGATTAGTATTGATGAAAACCCATGGGATAACGAAGGGTTCGACGCCGAAAACCACAAGCATCGATATATCTTGGCGATGTATCTTGCAAATCCGCAAGCAAAAGAGATACAGTGGTTCGACTACGCGAAAAGAAACTCCTTACGGTGGATGCCATCTACTCAACTTTTGGTTATTCTCGTGGTCTATATAGCATTTCGTATTCCAAGAATACTGTCGGAAGCACGAGATGTAGGGCTTTTTGTCTTTCATTTGTTGTTGTATCCTTGGCTTTTAGTGTTCTATGTGGTCTACGGGTTGTTCTTATTTAAAGAAACGGAGTGGCTATGGAAGGAAGGAAGTCTTGCAAAGGACATAAGAGAAGAACGACTAGGTAACAACGGAACCTCTGGCTAATTGGATATGGAGAAGGGATATATAAGTACTAGGCCAAGAAGGAGAGTAAATAGTTTACCATACGAGTATCCTAGTAGAAAAGGAGAGTTCTAGACTTCCTTTATTTTAGCCTAATTTAACTAAAAGCCATTCAACTATATTATTTATTTAGACTATTTAGTATGATTAATCCCAAAAGATATAACAATAGAGCTAAGTGTTCTAGATATTTTAAAAGTTCTAATACTTAGAATTACCTTGCGCTAATAATTAAAAGATGAATCACTGCTACTCTTTTTGCCTACCGGGAGCTTACCTCTCGACTCTGGAAGGTACAAGGTGCGATTTCCGCTATCCAAGCTCTACATAGAGAGGCTAAAGAGAAACGCCTCTAAGAAACACATTAAATAACCACCGACGTATAATCTAGTTGAAATACCCCGTAGAGTATTAAAAAAATAAAGAAAAGCTTGTCTATTAGGAAAATTAATGAATGGAAATGCTACCTACGTCAGACTAGAATTAGACGTAGGTCCTCTGTAAGCCAACTTCTATATATGGCACTAAAATAGCCTAATAAGCTACTACTCTTTTTATTATCTATACGAAGATCCAGGAATATCGTGCTAGCATTTTCCTTCCCGGGTCCCAATGTAAACTAATTATCTATAACCTTGTTATCTCAGCTTCAGACCCTCTTTATAAAGGCTTTATGTTTTGCCTTCCAGCTTTCTCCCCTCACACGTGACCCACCCCCGACGCCACAACGCCACCAACCACCACCACTTCTTTTCTCAGGTTATATCTTACTTGAAGTATGCGCTTTCACCTTTGGAGACGCATATTCTTTTGACTCTTGGCCTCATATACTTCTTTCGCCTCGCCTTATTGAGTGAATCCCGCCCCAAACTTCGTTTCCAGAAAGAGTATTAGTATTTCCATTATCACATGAAAATCCTTATATCTTATATACATTATCTTTCCTCTAAGCGAGGCAGGGGTTGATTAGCTCTCAGCGTTCCCGGAATGGACCCGAAAAAAACGGGTTAGGTAGCCTAGATTTTCGGTAGGCACGAAAGAACAGCCCGTATTAAGCGTAAATCGTATCTAAATTGTTCGATACTTAGTAGTAGGTTATATTAGTACCTAAATAGAAATCTAGCCTTTTTAACCCGTTGTTTACTTATAAACCTATTTAAAAGTAGTATTTAATAGCGGTTTACAGTTACGACTATAGATTTTAGTAGGATTCTTACTACCTTACTAATACAAGGTACTAACTTGACTTAGCTAGAGGGTTAAAACTCTAGGTTAGGTAATTAGCCTATCTTCCTACTTATAAGCTACTCTAATTAGTATATAAGACTCTAGACAGCTTATATTCCCTAGCTATTCTACCCCCTACACCCCCTATATATAAAGATAATTATAAAAGGAGAATAATTTTAAGATATAGTCTTCTTAACTAATTAAAAGTTTAATTAATCTTTTATATATAATTAAAACTTTATTATATAAAATAAATATTATATATATTTAAAGCTTAATAAAGGTTTAGAATAAAGGTTAAGTAGTACTTTATCTTATTAGAATACTATTAAACTAATGTGACGGTTATGGTCACGAGGGCTGGATGTCACATGCTCGCTTAGCGAGGCGCGCTAGTACTAGCGTGCGCGACCTGTATTTAGTTCCCAGCTCTCTCGAGCTCTCCTTCTCTCCTCGTCTTTAGTCCTAAGAATAGAGTGTTGTTTGTTCCGACTGTCCAGAAGCACGTCTGTCACAACTAATATATAATATTAACCCATTTAATCTAACTTTTAAAAATGAAATTGTCACGGGTTACATGCAAAGTGTGCAGTGCAAGTAAAAGGTAATGTATTTCCAAAGAGAATAAGCTAAAGAGAGAAAAGAAGAGAAGAGAAGGCTCTTCGTACCAGTGAAGTCTCTAATGCCTGGTCAGAGCTTATTGCTCTAAGCGTTGACGATATAGCGGTAAGGTACGAAAAGAGGGGAAGGCACGTGCGTGTACATAGCTACTCCATAGCCGTGCTTTATCCTGGGTACTAACCTATTACAATACCCCCCTTCTTACTTTCGTATACGCTTCCCTCTTGTACGAGGTCCTCCATTGTGTCGCGTTGGCGCCTCTTCTTATTAGTCTAGTGCAGTAGTCTCTTGTAGCGCTGAAGCCGGCTCCCATGTGGGCCTAGCATAGTCTTTCCATTTAACAAGATATTGCTTTCTCTTCCCATTACTTGATTTCTCGTCTAGAATCTTCTCCACCTCCTATTCTTCTTCTTTACCAACGATTACTAGTCCTGGTTACGAGTCGGCTTAAACTTGTCCTAGAAGTGGGTCATCTGAGGCTACTCGAAGAAGTTGGCTATAGAACATTTATAATTATAAACTCTAGGGGGTGTATCAAGTCTATAGCTGTGGGAGCCTATAATCTCGATAACTGTAAACTTAGCGTGCTTAGCATTAAGTTTCTTTGCTGGTCGATCTGTACGTATATTAGCTAAGTTTAGCTAGACTTTGTCCCCTACTTTAAACCCTGGAGACTATTGCCTTTTTCGATTTGCTACCTCTTGTTGAGTTTACTAAGCTGCTACTATTAATACCTAGGCCCATTCTCTTACTTCCTTTAGCTTCCGGACTATTATATCCGCTGCTTAGATTAGGGAGTTCCTAGCTTAGAGAGGTCCTAGGTCTGCCTTTAAATCCAAAGGATCTAAATTATACCTATGGGACAAGAAAAACGGGCTTACTCCTGTTAAAGCTACGTTCCGCCCTTTTACCCCTAGTTAACCAGAGGGTAGTGTGTCGTACTAATCATCCTAGGCGTAGGAAACAAACATCTGTAGGTAGGTTTTAAGAGTTTAATTTATTCGCTCAGTAGAGCTATCTGTCTTAGGGTAGCCAGCTGTCGATAGCCTCCTTTGAATCCCTAGAAGTTAATAAACTCTTGTCCACAAGGCCCCTACAAATTATATGCCCCTGTCTGATACAACCGCTCTTAGGACCCCGTACTAGCTATAAACGTTCCGTATAAACCACTTTGCTACTGTCTCTGCTTTAATATCTGGTAGTCTATTAAAGACTATATCTTTACTTAACCTATCTATAACAACAACGATATTTATATAGCCTCTACTCTCTAGAAGTTCGACGATGAAATTAATAGAGAGCTCTTACTAGACCTAATTAGGAAAAGGTAAGGGCTTTAGAATCCCTGCCTCCGGTCCCTTTAAGCTTTGTTTACTCTATACTTATTATAATTTCGGACAAATATTCTGACATCTTGCGACAGTCCTAGCTAGAAATAGCCTTGTAATAGAACAGCTGCTATCCCTTCTCTTCCTAGGTACCCACATATAATTAAGTCGTAGACTTACTAGATTATCTTAGTACGTAGCTCTCTAGAGTCTAGTACCTAGGGTTTCTGAAGAGGAGCTTCTTTGTCGCTAATACTTCGTATTTAGTAATAGAGACTCGGAGCTTTAGCTCAATTAGGAATAGTCTTCTCCCTTCTTATACAGCTTACAGCGCTTTCTTGTATCCTTCGTCTCCTTCCCTAGCTTCCGCCCAAAGTAGTTCTAGTTCGGAGGGCTAGGGGGTATTATTGTTGTTTACTACAAGCTGGTTAAGGACGATTAGCGTTTCTGGGTCTTCTAGTATAGGTAGTGTTATTCCCCTTGATAATAATCGAAGTGTAACCGAGGATACTCTTATACAACCTACTACTTAATTTAATTTAATTTAATTTAATTTAAATTTATTTAACGTCCGGCGAATGCAACTAGCCCCTATGAAGCTACGTTCTAAAACATCCCTAAGTAGGGCAAAGGACGCTAGGGGGGTACCCTAGAGGTCAAGGGGGG